>VDFB02105785.1:28367276-28497669 GCA_007258455.2 Sequoia sempervirens
AGAACAACTTCATTTGTGCTTGAAGAAACAAAAAAGAAATTCAAAGGGACTTTGTGATGCAATCATCATTTGCCACCTATTGCCTTAGACATGCATCATCATTTTGCTTCATTGTTGTTCTTAAACTCAAACCCACCATGTCTTTTGGGAAATAGAGGACACCATCCAATCTTCAATCTTCATTGTTCACCGTCCAATCTCCATTGCATGATATATACCTATAAAAATTTACTTAGCACTTACCAAATAATATTCGTGATGTGAAGAACCATGGTGATGCAATCACATTCTACCACTTGTCACCATTTCACATATCACATCTACAACCCTATCAAAGCCATCTAAAACTGTGATATCGTGAAAACCATTGATTTTTCTTAGATGAAATGTTGACCATTGATCTTTCTAAGCAAAGGGCCTTAAGCTTGGTCCTACTAAGATATATTTCACATTTCCATGCTTTTGTGGAAAAAAAATTCATCATCTTCTAAGTAATGTGAGCATGCAGGAGCCACCCAATCTTTGATTTCTTAACCTTAATCATTGATCTACCTTTGAGCTCCTATCACATATCATAAATTAGCAAAGCACTGATTAAAGTGGAAACATGACACTAAGAACATTTGTGATATTCATTTGATCTATAAACTTTGATGTGTACTATTGATCTGGCTTGAGCAAATATCTAAGCATCATACTTGGGAAATATAAAGTATTCAATATCCCGCCAAGCCGATAATCACTAGGGTGAAGGGGCCAGTTGCATAACTAATTCAAAGGCTTAAGTCATAACTTAAGTTATTGGTAATGACTGATATCTAGTCAACATAAAAATAGACACTTTGTTAGGCATCATGATTGAAACACTTAGGGTTACTCTGCCAAAACCTAATAATGGTCGAGAGCATATATAATTCAATTTTGAGCTCACTCTTCAGCCTCTAATCATGTAGATCATATCACTGAAATGAGCATGAAAAACCCACATTAGATCCACCATCATTTTTCTCCACATACTTTTGGAAACAATCTCTACAATAACATGTCAATATTGTAAGATAATATTGCAACATTTTGAGAAACTTTTCAACTATTACAAAACATGCTCTTCTCTCCATCTCTCCATCAATCAACTTATGATAGATCCCATGTCACCAATGCAATCCAAACTTCTAATGATCTCCCCTTTGACATCAAACCAATTTCTTTTTAACATCAATGACAACAAAATGCCAACAATCTCCCCATTTGTCATTCATGGAAAAACCAAAATGCTCTGCACCAAGAGAATGCTTTGCACATTTGTTGAGATTGAAAAACATGCATAGCAACCATTCTCCCCCTTAGGCACATATCTTTATGACAAATAAGGATCATTTGTAATATTTCTCCCCTTTTGCAGTGAAGGTTCATCTGCCAGAGCATTTGAACTTCATCTCCCTCTTTGACATCAATATCAAAGGGACTCTTCAAGACACCATACTTCTACTGATACCAAATGTGTTCTTCCCCTTTATCTAATACCAATTAGATACCAATTTTTTAGGGAATTCAATTTTCCAAACTTTTCTCACCCTTTATCAAATAAAGGAGTGTTTCCATGAAATTTGCAACCATCAATTTGTTAGAAATTTTTAAAATAAATCATACCTCACTTGAATTTTCTCATTTATTTTAGGGAAATATAATTCTTCTTGAGAATCTCCCCTCAGACTCATGCCCAATCACTAAGAATTAGTGATGTGAGGAATGATCAACCAATCCAAATTTCTACCTCAAGTATTCAAATTGCTCTTTTGGAAGAGGCTTAGTGAATATGTCAGCAACCTGATCCTTGGTTGGCACATTCTATGGTTACTTCCTAATCTACTACCCTCTCTCTTAGGAAGTGATACTTGATTGATATATGCTTGGTTCTAGAATGCATCATTGAATTCTTTGATATATTTGTAACACTTGATTTATCACAAATAATACATATAGGTTCTTTGTACTCTACCTTGATGTCTTTAAGTGTTTGCTTCATCCATAACACTTGAGTATAACATGCCACTATTGCAAAACACTCTACTTCAGTTATAGATAGAGTAACTGACTCTTGCTTCTTGCTCAACCATGAAACAAATTTTTTTCCAAGGAAGAATGCACCAAAACTTGTGCTTTTTATGTCATCCACACTTCCTACCCAATCAGCATTTGTATATGTTGTCAAAGTGAAATCTTCACCTTTAGGGTACCACAGTCCATAGTCAATAGTACTTTTGATATATCTAAAAATTATTTATACTACATTGACATGAGACTCTTTAGGAGCATCTTGGAATCTTGCAACCATGACCAATTCTTACATGATATCAGGTCTTGATGATGTTAGGTATAGAGAGATACCTATCGTTGATCTATACATGGTATGATTTGCATCTTGGGATTCATTTGTCTTGCTCAGTTTACATCTAATCATCATGGGAGTATCAACTAGTTTGTTGTCTTTCATCCCAAATTTCTTGAGCATTTCCTTAGCATTCTTAGTTTGAGATATAAATATAACTTCATTATTTTTTGTTATGTGTAGACCAAGGAAGAAAGAGATAGATGTTATTTCTACAATAAAAAATTATGTCATATGCATATACAACAACAATTAGCATATGCTCACATTCTAATTTAAAGTACAAATTATTGTCTACCCATCCTTGAATCCTTGTTGTTGCAAGTATTTATCTAATCTTGAATACCATGCTTTAGGTGCCTATTTTAGACCATATAGTACTTTCTTTAGTCTGCAAATGAAATCATCTTTTTCTAATAGCTAAAAACATTCTAGTTGTTCTATGTATACTTCCTCTTCTAGGTTTCCATTTAGGAAAGCAGAATTAACATCCTTTTATAGAGTTTGAATCCTTTATAAATAGAGAATGCTAGAAACATTCTTATGGCTTCCAATCTAGTGACTAGTGCAAATGTTTCTTTAAAATCTATACCTTCAACTTGTGCATATTCTTTGCACACCAACCTTGCCTTATTCCTTACGACTCTATATTCATTAAGTCTATTCCTAAAGACCATTTTTGTACCTATGAAATTATTTCTTGGGGCTCTTGGAACTAATTCCCAATTTTGGTTCTTCTCAATTTGGATCAATTCTTCTTCCATTGCTCTTTTCTATCTCACATCCTTGTTGGCTTCATCATAGCTATTGGGCTCAATTTGAGACATGAGAGTAAAATTCACTTGCTCTTTTTTCTTTGCAACTCTTCTCCTTTTATGAACTCCATCTATATTTTCAATGATTCTATCTGCAGGATGATCATTTTGAACATATTTTGCAGGTGCCTTCTCATTCTTTTCTTTAGGCTCTTCATCAACAAATTCTTCTCCAGACTCTAATTCAATGTCATAACTATCTTTTTCAGGTTCAACATGCTTCAAACCTTCATCAATCTTGACATTGATACTCTCTACAATTTTGTGTAGCCTTTTATTGTAGCATTTGTAGGCTTTTCTTTGGGTGGAATATCTAAGAAATATTCTTTCATCTTGAGTCAAATCTTCCTATGTTTTCTTCTTCTCTCCTAATGTAGCATTTTCTACCAAGCACATTGAAGTACTTAACATATGCTAGTTTTCCATACCACAATTCATAGGGAGTTTTCTCACTATTTACTCCTAGCTAAACTTTATTCAAAGTATAGACTACTATAGACTACTATATGTACAGCCTCTCTCTAGTATACATCAAGTAACTTGACTATACCCCCCACCCGCAACGACCCCACCACCCTGCAAAGGAAAACCCCACCGAGGGGGTGGGAGGATATAGGGATGACACCAACCCCACCAACCCTACTTTCATCAGGACCGACCTCCCTATTACCACCCACCTGACCCTTCGGGACCGACCCAGGGGGTGGGAGGCTATAGAGCATGCAGGACTGACCATACTCACCTCAGGTCGGTCTTGCATGAAGGGCAGGGTGGTGGGGTTGGTGTTGCATGCCTTTCATCAGCAACCCCCCCATTCTAGTTCTTGCCTTTCATCGGTAGCCTACCCACCCCCAACAACTAATCTACCTCCCTAGGGAACTATAACTTTATCTCCCCAGGGGGAATCATATAGGTCGATCCTGCACGAAGGGCCCTCCCCACTCGAGCTTCACTCCCGACCATAAAGGCATATAGGGTGGCGCAAAAAAACCCCACCGGGGGGGTGGGAGGATATTGGGATGACCCCAACCCCACCGGCCCCCCCTTCAAGGAGGCCCCTTCATGCAGGACTGACCTATTCACCCATAGAATAGTAGGGGCATGGGTGGGTGGCTAGCCTAACTTCTATATCCAGAACTATAGTTTCCCACTTATTCTAGCTTCAAACAGTGGGCTTATTAATTTACTAATTAATTGGGGAACTATGATTCCCACCATAAACCCCATCGACCTAGGGGTGGGAGGCTCTAGAGTGTGCAGGACTGGCCATACTCACCTTAGGTTGGTCTAACCCCACCATCTCATTCACCTTGAAACTATTGAACTATATTAGGGGGCGGGGGGGAGGGAATTATAGCTATAGTTGGCCCCACCCCCTTAGAATAGTAGGACTAGAGAAAGGTAGAGAACTATTCGGCAAGGGGGTGGGGGGCATAGAAAACTAAAATTTGGCTAGTATTTTTTCGATAGATTACTATTCGCTCCTCTATAGCTGTAGGTTGATTCCCACCTTGGGGTGGTTCATCGAGGGGATATAGATTAGGTGGGGGTGGGGGATTTGGGGTGGGGTGCATAGTTTAGCAGGCTAATTAATAAGGGAAAGGAACTTTAGTTACTCGGCTGAACAGGAGAGGAGAGGAGAAGGCTAACTGCTGGAGATTCATAAGATAGAATTTCATAGCTCTTAGTTGCGAAGGCCTTATTTAGAATTATCTTGGCCATCTCCTTGGCTATTTTTTCTTTCTCTCAAGTAGTCCATTTTGCTACAGAGTCCTTACTACTCCCAACTTAAGTGAGGAAAAGGGATACTTTTTCTATCACTACATTTAGCCCCCATTTTAGTGAAAGGATGACCTTGCATCAAACTCACACTAAATTAGAAAAATTTGCATCAAGAGGGGTCCAATTGTATCAATGCTACTAATATAGGATAACAAAGATCAAGAGGGTTACACAAGCCCCCAGGATCAAGATCCTATGGCATACCAACATAGGTACAAAAGAACATGCATGTAAATGATGTTTGAAGCAACAACAAGATACAAGCATAAACTGTCAAAGACATAAAGAAGAAATAAAAGGAAAATGAGGGTGGATCAAGCCTCAACTATTTGTCCAACTCGATGTGGATCAAGCCTTAGCTATTTTTTCAAAAAAAAGTTTACAAGTAGAACACGATGTCCACTATGCAAAAAAAATGCACACTCACATGAGCTAGTGGAATCTGGTATCCACTAGGTGAGCCCCAAGTGAGACACATATGCACACAGCCGGTATGTGCCCACAAAAACAAGCAAGTGCCTATGGTAAATTCATGCCTATGGTTGACTCCCTATGGTTGACTCCCAATACATACTAACCATACCAAAGCTATACCTCTTGATAACTTTGATAAAGCACCACAAAATAAAACTTTGAGCTTATGAACAACATGCAAGTAAAGTTTTTTGTTCAAAGGGATCTTTGCTTAATTTGTGTAAGGTATATTCTTAGGGAACATCATGGATAATTCTCCAAGAGAGGACAAGTCAAAGAAATATCATGTTCTCGAATGAAATTAGACCCAATGACAACACCAATAAAAGGATGCATCACAAGAATAAGGAAATCGCACAAAGAAATATGACTATTAATGTATTCCACCACTTTAGAGTGGTTTCTAACACCTTTGATGTTATAAATTTCTTTAAAGTAGAAGAAGACATGAGAGCTTATTCAAAAATTCCTATGCCAATTCATATGTTCTTGAATGAAACTACATTGAATGAATAAAGGGTTCCCCAAAAATGTAATGTTAAACATAGAAAAACAAAGTATGTCACATCTGAGCCAACCTAAGGCATGTCATCCACATCCCAAGCTTCCTCTTATATATACATGGAAGGTGGTCAACTAGCCCAAAAATACAACAAGTGGCATACGAGGACAAGGCTACCTAACCCATTTCCCCCACTTAGTGCAAGACAAGGATGAGTCAATATGATCAATGAAAACTAG
Source organism: Sequoia sempervirens (assembly GCA_007258455.2). NCBI lineage: Eukaryota > Viridiplantae > Streptophyta > Pinopsida > Cupressales > Cupressaceae > Sequoia > Sequoia sempervirens. The sequence continues at coordinate 28,373,478 of VDFB02105785.1, forward strand.
TATTAAGTAGAGGAACTAGGTGCTTCAACACAAGGAAGAGCACCACAATCCTTAAGATGTAGAATTTTATCACTTAAAGCCATACATTAATTAGTAGAATGACCATGAACTCTATGATATGCACAAAATGAACTCTTGTTGTACCATTTATTTCTTGCTCATGGAGGGAGGCATATCAAACGATCTTGGAGGAATCTTGAAAAGATACTCTCTTGATCAATGCAAATGTTCCTTTATTTTGTGACAAGGATATCTTTTGCTTAGTACAAGGTGTCATACTTACACAAGACCCTTTAGATGGTGAGATTTCTTACTCTTATTTAAAGGAAGGTGTAAAATCTAATGAACTCAAATTGTGAGTGTTTTGTGTGATGGCATTGATATTAAGTGAAGATTTCTTTGATTCTTTTGTTTCTTTTGAAGGACAATAACCAAGATGACTAGTGGTTTCTTGTGTGTTAGGCTCTATAGGGACATGGATACCTTATTCTATAGCACCACATCCTTTTTCATTATACCCAAGGTGTTTCATAACTTCATAACCTTTTTCATAAAGCTTTTTCATTTCTTTTGGATTAAGTGGTTGTCTGTAATCAACTTCATCAAATCTTGTTGTGAAATTAGTTTCTTCTTCTAAAGTGGTTGAGGTGGATGCTTTCAAGGGTTCCATTGAGTTTTTTTATCACATTACCACTTTTTGTTTTCTCTTTTTAGAATCTTTTATTGTGATATTTTATTCACCCATGAATGTAGGTGTGAAATCTAAGAAACCCCAATCATCTTCCAATAACATTGTAACTTCTTCATTATGCTTTTCTTTTTTCTTTCTCTTGTACAGGTTCCACTTGTATTGTTGGTGAAAATGTTTTCAAAGGACTTTGTTTATCTTTCTCAACGTGCAAACAACTTTCAAGTTTGGGATCGGGCTGGACTATGTAAAATTTATTGTTGTAAACATACTTCATTTTACGATGAAGAGTAGAAGGCGTTGCTTGCATTTCATGAATCCATGGTCTACCTAAAATAATATTATATGAAATTTCACAATGCATAACATGGATAGTATTTTGTGATGTGACTTATTTAACTCTCATAGGTAACATTATCACACCAAATGGTTATTTCCCTACGTTATCAAACCCATGAATAGATAAAGAATCAGGTTGAATTTAGCTTTTGTATACTTTGATCTTATCAAGAAGGTTTACACTACACACATTAAGTGTTGACCAATTTTCAATCAGAGTGTTTTATCCTCCACGTATTAATGTTAGCTATAATCATGAAAGCATCATTTTGTTTTTTCACTTCCAAAGGATGGAGCTCACTTTGGTGGAAAACAATGTTAGAATTCATTCCTTGAATGATGGTTGCTATATCATTTAGGTTTGCACTAGGGAAAACCACAACTTGTTGCAATGCATTTTGAAGCATACTATGGTAGTTTGGTGAGGCTTGAATAAGGTCCCATAATGATATCTTAGTAGGAGTATTCTTAGGTTTTTGAAGAAGATCATACTTCATTCCAATACGTGAGGGAAAACAAGGAGTGCTCTTGAAAGATAGGTTGAGGCAATGTTAATGAAATAGGAGTGGTTTTTTGTGGTCTATTGTTCCTTGTATTGTATGTGGGAGCAGCATTATTGTAGCTCAGTTGTTGTGAAACATTATCATTAGGTGGTTCTAAGATAAGCACAAGTTTATTTTGAACTTGTGTTTGTTGTGAAGGTGGATAAATGATAAGAACTGGCTTAGGAGATCACTTCAAGGGATATCTAATGTGCATAATCTCAAAATACTCATCCTTATTGTGATGATATTTTAGCGAAGGAAAGTTTAAGGTTACCTCATAATTTTCATCAAATGAATCCACATTACTATTATTTGAAATACATGTATCAATTCTATCATTCTCTTGCACCATTATATCTACCCTAGTAGGAGAGCTTTTAGGAGAGGAGAAAACAAGATGATCACATTTTATGGTTAGGTTTTGTAAGGTAACTTCATTACAAGTAGGGGAGGCATCAAGAGAAGAACAATTATGATTGATTGAATCCTTTTGTTCAATTAGATATTTCCAAGTGGGAGAAGCATTAGGAGAGGGAGAAACAAGAATCTCATGACTCTAAATGAGTGTATCTTCTAACACCAAACTATCTTCTTCAAAAATAGAAGAGATATTAGGGTAAGAACAAATGTGATTGTCATGTTTATCTATAATTTCATCCTCTTTCACTAAAACATTCTCACAAGCAAGAGATGAATGGAAACTAAGTAAGGTGATGTTTAGAAATATGTATATGATCTCATTATCTTGTGTCATAATATCTTCCAATGTAGGAGAGTTTATAGAAGAGGAGATTTTAACATTACCATGATTCTCAATGGGTGTATATTCTAACACCAAAATACCTTTGACACAAGTAGGAGAGGTATTGGGAGAAGAGAAACTATGATTATCATGATTGTCTATGCTTGCATCTACATCATTCCCACAAATAGGAGAGATATGAGGTGGTGTGTAATTAAGGAATGTGTCAATATTTTCACTCTCTTGCACTAAGAGACTCTCATAACTAGGAAATATATTGGAGGAATGACTAACATGCTTGTTGATGATATTTTTCTTGACATACTTGGAAAGGAAAGATACTAACATTGTGAATTTGTGCCTAAAATGCAATGTTTCAAAATGTAAACAATTATCTAACAAATCTGATGATTTTCACTACTAAAATAAGTTTTGCAATGAACACAAGATACATGATATTATTTCATTCTATAACAAACCCCATGTTTGTATTTTGTTGTGGTTTTTCCTTGATGGATTCCAATAACTTTATATTTTGTATTTACACTATTCATCCCTCCATTATTTTGTATTGACCCCTGAGAAGTGTAATTCAGTGACTGTTATGTTGGATTGCAGGTTTACATGCTTACATATTTATATTCTATTATGTTGTTGACATGATTATTATTTATGCTAGATTTCATGCTTACATGGCTAGATATTATGTTAGATTACATGCTTATATTTTTATGTATATATCATTGTCTTTGCTTATGTATGATTTTGGACAGGAAAAGGATGATGTCATAACACTCGTAATCGAGAAGCTTATGATATCACGACTCTTTTTTCCTGATGGTTGATGTTGCTTTAGATATATGATATATGATTCATGCACATGTACTTTAGCGTTTGATTGGAGTGATGTAGGTACTGAGTATCGACTCCACCTAAATTCAAAGGCTTGAGCATACTCTCATTCCCCGATGGTGGTTACTGGAGGTAGTCACAGGCCAAATATCCCCTACCCTAACCCACTGTACCCTATTAGGGTAGTGTTTTTGTGTTGTTGTCTTCCATCTAGTTACCTAACAGTAATGTCCAGAGCACCCTTCTGCCATAAGTGATTTTCAGCTTATCTCATTGAGGTATTTGGTTTTGGTTTTCATTAATATTTTATGTGATTATATATACTTAATTTGGATTGTCAGTGTTTTGATGTGGTTCCATTGGCATCTTCACATGTTTTAAATATGGTATTTTATGGTGGTTAATTATTTGGGGATTTGAATTGTTATTTTCTTGAGATTTTAAATATTTTACTTAAATATTTACTAATCCTTTTGGGGAAGCCATGTGTATTTTAATGTTTCTTATTTTGTGACTTTAATTAATTGTTCCTTTTGGGGGAGTTTTAATGGATACAATTTATCAAATGCTTTATATCCCTTTTGTTGGTTTTGGGGAAAATATAAAAAGAAAAGGGAGTTTTTTTCTGAGGGATGGTATTTTTGGAGAGGAAAGAAAGAAATTGTTGTTTTTTCATGGAGAAAGAAACCCTATGATTTGGGTGAATGAGTTGGGGAGATTGTGAAGTTTTTCTAAGAAAAATCTGTGGGTAGTAAATTGTTGAAATCAGTGCGCTAGTTCTTGCTTGTTGTCTGATTTTGGAGCTTGGATGTGCCTTCTTCATTGAGCAATTCTCCATTTCAATTTTGTGGCAATATAAGGTAACTTTTTTTTGTTCTTCATTGATGTATGGCTAGTAATTTTTCTTCAAATCTGGGTTATTTCTATCTCATGAAAAATTTGAGGAACTCCTTTATTTCTTTTTTTGTAATGCTTGGAGTTGAATGATGGATTGTTTTAATTGGTTATTGCTGCTCTGTAGTGTTTTGTATGACTGGTTTTTGTAAATCTCCAGCAAATATGAAATGGGTTTATGGGAAAAATCTGATTTATGGCCTCTTTCTTATTTTTTCTCTTTTGCCCAATTTGTAAAGAAAAAACATTTTTTTTATTTTTTCTCATTACCCTCTTGATAAAAAAAAAATTAAGGGTGGATTTCATATAGGAATGCCATGATCTCAACTGGGTCTTTGGCAGATTTTAAATCTGGGCACTTTTATTTTTCTGTGATTTTTCTTACCTAGTTTGGAAAAAGACATTTTTCATAACACTTCATTTTTAGTCCTAAACTCAAAAATTGAAGGTGGATTCCAACTTGAAATACAAAAATATAAACTAGGTCGGGCTTATAATTTTAATCTTGACTATTTGAATTTTTACATAATTTCTATGCCTTCATTTCAGGTTGAATTCCAGCTCTAAAATGTGTCTTCTTACAGCATTATTAGCTTGGCTATTTTAAATACTTTCTATGATAGAAAAGTATGGCTTTTACTTTTGTTCCATGTTTTTTTGGATTCCTCATTTGGTTAAACGAGATGATCTTAGGTCTAGGTAATAGAGTGGTCAAATGGAGTGGCTCTCTACGGGCCCGGGGCCCACAAGTGGCTACCAGAGGAACTAGTAGCATAGTTAGAGTAAACAAGTGATAACTAAATAAAATTAATGGGGTAAAACACTAATAATATAATGAGTCCTTGTGCATGGCCTTGAGCACTTGTAAAGGCTAAGGATGCACTCGAGAAGGCCCATCCGTCTGCGGGGCGTGGATTCGGGCATGATTGAGTCTCCTCGTCCCTATGAGAGGTGTACTTGATTCCATGTGGTGTCATCCCTTTGAGCACACATGATGACACTCCATCTGATATGCACTCTAGTATCTAGCCCTTGGTATTCATGAGTAGTACCCGTCATGATTTTTGGATGAGCATTTCTTGTTGTGATTTTGATTGTGTGCATTGTCTTCCATGTTCTCTTTGTGATTGATGTGAATGTTGGCCTTACCTTGCCCTTGTCTTGCTACCTCTTTTTGGGTCTTGTGACTATCTCCGAGCATGGTGGGGTGGCCTCTTTTGAGTCCACATGGTAGGGAGGCATTGCCACCACCATTAGGGACTAGTGTATAGGTTATTGGAGCACCAGTTGGAGTCATCCCTCCTTCTGTATTTATCTTTCAGATGATGTATTTTATTCATGGCAATGTTGTTGTATTCATACTTATTCCTTTATGCACATTGTACTCTCTTGAGAGAGAGAAATAAATCATAAACTTAATGAGAAGATATGTGATGACTATGTTTGGCTTACGGGTTCCGGTGTTGGTATTGGACTCGCGTGTACTATGATAATTCTTTTATAGCTTTCTTTCTTATTTCATGTAAAATTAGAGTTGTATCAATGGGTTAAATTTTAGGTAAAGATTAGCATGGTTAGATAAATAAGCATAAACCCAAAGAAGTTATGAAGCACAAAGAAAGAAAATAACAAGAACAATTATACTAGATATTTGTTGAAGCTTCCATGATTCACCTCCATAGCACCTCCTAGCTCGTAGCATATGATTGTTGCCCTCAGATTTGTATGTGAGCAAATGATTATGACTATGTCCTATGCAAGTTTTGAAGGATTTGAATGACAAAAGACTATGCCTATGAGTAAATAATCCAATTCAATAAACTAAGTGCAAAGTATGAAATGAATATCTAAGCATAAATGTCTATAATAATGAAGTGGTCCCTAAATTGTGAGCAAAATTGACATTTTATAGAAAACACAATTTTGGACAGACGGACAAGATTAAAAGTTGACAAAGTCTAAAATCAATGGACAAGATTTCATGTGACAATCCCTAATTAAGGTTAGGGCAAGATTGTTAAATGAGTGGTCAAGATGTCATTTGATAAAATCAAATCGGCGGTTGAGAATAAATGTGACAATTAGCCAAAAAGATAAAGATTTTTGAAAATCAAGAAGATAAAGACTGCTTGATTTGTGAGATTTGAAAAATCAAGAGAATAAAGGTTGAACTGAAAAGCAAATTTGGAAAATCAAGAATTTGCTCAATTACTTGATTTTTGGAAGAAGACTACCTTTTTGAATTAAATTAATTCAAAATAAGGATTTTGTGTGACAATAAATAATCTTTTATATTATTTACCAAAATGATGTGATAGTTAAGAATGTGATATCATTTTAAATAATTTCATTTATTTAAAATGAGGGAAATGTTAAATTAGCAATTAAATAATTAAAGATAATTATTTAATTTAGAGGATATAGGATAATTAAATAAATTAATAAATTCATTTAATTATGATAATTGACATATTAAATAAATAAATAAAATTCATTTATTTAATAATCGAAAGACATAAATGAATGAGGGTAATTAAATAAAATTATGAAATTTATTTAATTGTAAGAACAATAGACCCTTAGTGATTATTGAATAAATAAATAAAATTTATTTATTTAATAATCATGAAGAATAAAAAGATATGAATTAATTAAATAATAATCAATTATTTAATTAAAGTGGAAAGTGGACCAAGGACCTAATTAAATGTCATAATTATGTTAGGACGAAAGTGGTAAAAATAGAGCTTGTAGGCCTAGGTCATTTTTAAGTTTCTACATTTTTTCCCCTCTTTTTCATAATGTAGCATGTGCATTGTGACAAGAAAACAAGTTAAAACATGCCCCAGAAGGTGCAGTATCGATGCCCCCTGGAAATTTTTTGAATTTTTGGCCAGGTGATAGAAAAATTTGAAAAGTGTCTGATAAGTCAATTTAATTATCAGAATGACACATACACACTACTTGGTCGTATGACACATCGCATGACAAGGTTTGGGGAGTACTACTTGGTCGTTATGACACATGCACTTTCGTAATCTTAGGTTTTCCCTTAAGATTCACATTTATATACCGGTTGGGGGTAGCTTAACTTTAGCTCTATTGCTGGTTTGAGTCGCGTTGGGGTGATGAAATCCCCAGGCCCAATTTCTAGAGTAAATAATTGTTTCTCTTACACCCGGGATCATGACTACATAAGGGGAGAGGATACTTCGGTTATTGCATCAGGTTACATAGAAATAAAGTGGGTCTGTTTCTAATCCTAGTTTGCAGGGGTGAGAGCATATTCGCCTACCACTTTCAAACACAATCAAACAAAATGGAAGACATGTTAATTTTAAATGCACCAAAAAGAAATGTGTTTTAATCTAAAAATCACAAGCACGATGTTTTTTTGTTTTGAAGTAAATCTTGGACAGACGAACCTACAAAAACACTTGTTATTAGTTTTAGCAACTACTCTTGGACCCACAAAAAGTAACCGTCACACACTACAAACAAATATTAGTAACACGAAAAACCAAAATACCAAAAAGAACATCAGAATGCAGAAAGAAATAGAAAAACTGAATGCAGAAAAGAAGAAACAGTTACCAAGCAAATGTGTCACAGCAGAGCAAATGAGTCACTCTATGCAGCAAATGCATCTCGATCATGTTTTCTGGTCTGACAGATAGATCTGTCTTCGAATATCAAATGCATCTTTTTAAACTACGAGTGTGTCTCAAGAAATCAAATGCAGCTTTCTAGAATTCGTATGCGGTGTATCAGAGCGTTTGTGTCGTTTAAGCCATCAAATGCATCACAACACATCAGATGCGGCTTGGGAAAACTCAAATGCGTCATTTCATACCTGTACTTTCAAAAAAAAAATTTAAAAATGAAAAACCGTACGGAAACTACAAAAAAAATTAAATGTGTCAGGTTCACCAATGTATCAATGGGTTAAATTTTAGGTAAAGATTAGCATGGTTAGATCAATAAGCATAAACACAAAGAAGTTATGAAGCACAAAGAAAGAAAATAACAAGAACGATTATACCAGATATTCATTGAAGCTTCCATGATTCACCTCCATAGCACCTTCTAGCTCACAGCGTATGATTGTTGCCCTCATATTTGTATGTGAGCAAATGATTATGACTATGTCCTATGCAAGTTTTGAAGGATTTGAATGACAAAAGACTATGCCTATGACAAATGACTATTCCTATGAGTATATAATCCAATTCAATAAACTAAGTGCAAAGTATGAAATGAATATCTAAGCATAAATGTCTATAATAATGAAGTGGTCCCTAAATTGTGAGCAAAATTGACATTTTATAGAAAACGCAATTTTGGACAGACGGACGAGATTAAAAGCTGACAAAGCCTAAAATCAGTGGACGAGATTTCATGTGACAATCCCTAATTAGGGTTAGGGAAAGATTGTTAAATGAGTGTTCAAGATGTCATTTGATAAAATCAAATCAACAGTTGAGAATAAATGTGACAATTAGCCAAAAATATAAAGATTTTTGAAAATCAAGAAGATAAAGACTGCTTGATTTATGAGATTCGAAAAATCAAGAGGATAAAGGTTGAACTGAAAAGCGGATTTGGAAAATCAAGAATTTGCTCAATTACTTGATTTTTGGAAGAAGATTACCTTTTTGAATTAAATTAATTCAAAATAAGGATTTTGTGCGACAATAAATAATCTTTTTCAGATTTTTTACCAAAATGAACTCAGTTAAGAATGTGATATCATTTTAAATAATTTCATTTATTTAAAATGAGGGAAATGTTAAATTTAGCAATTAGATAATTAAAGATAATTATTTAATTTAGAGGATTATGATGGATAATTAAATAAATTAATAAATTCATTTAATTATGATAATTAGTGACATATTAAATAAATAAATAAAATTCATTTATTTAATAATCAAGAAGACAAATGAATGAGGGTAATTAAATAAATTATGAAATTTATTTAATTGTAAGAGGACAATAGACCCTTAGTGATGTATTGAATAAATAAATATAATTTATTTTTTTAATAATCATGAAGAATAAAAGAGATATGAATTAATTAAATAATAATCAATTATTTAAGTAACAGTGGAAAGTGGACCAAGGACCTAATTAAATGTCATAATTATGCTAGGACGAAAGTGGTAAACATAAAGCTTGCAGGCCTAGGTCATTTTTAAGTGTCTACAAGAGCTATGGATGTATTTTTCTTCCTTCATGTATCATGTTGTTAAGCTTCTAGCGCAGCACAACTTGCTATAATAATATTTGTAGTTGTTGCTAAAGTTCTGGCACAACACGGCTTGTTGTTCTATGTTGTTCTGCAGAAGTTCTGAAGCAGTGAAAAAAGTTTCAGAGCAGAATTTTTGGAGCAGTGTAGAAGTTTTGGAGAAGTGCAGAAAGTTTCGGAGCAGAGCAGAAAGTTCTAGAGCAGAAGTTTTGAAGCAGAGTAGGAAGTTCCAGCGTAGAGCAGTAAGTTTCAGAGCATATTTCCTGGAGCTATCTTATTTGCTCCTATTCGTATTTTCTTTGGAGGGTAGATTAATCCTCTCCTTTGGGTTGCTTTGGCCATGCTTGGCCATGTATGTAGTCATTTTAATGTATTGGAAATTGCTTTTTGTGTAAGTTATCTTTTATGTTATCAAAAAAAAATTATCTTGTCCTCTTTTGGCTCTTACCCTTTCAGGGTTGCGTAGCGGGATGTTACACATTCCAATTCACATATTTACAAATTCACTTGAGATAAAATCAATTTTGAAAAGATTTCTAATGACAGTAATTCTATAAACTGAAGCAGTAATCTAAAGAAAAAAAATAGAAGCACAAATGATAAGATTTTAATGTTGTAAAATGTAGATTCAAACTTGATTTAGGACTAAATCACCCAGGTGGGTGAATGAATCCCAATTAGGGTTTTTGACAGGTTTAGATAGTAAAAAATAGACAACACATAATACCTAGAAATCTAGGAAAAGACCTATACAAGGACTAAATCACTAGGTGGGAAAATGAGTCCCAAACTAGGGTTTTTAAACCAGATTCTACAAATTCTAAGCTGATTTTAATGTGTTTAGGTTGTATCCTCAATAATTGTTTTTAATTATAGATTTCCAATGAAATTGAATGATGCAAAATGCAAAAAATGAAACCTATATGCACTTTTCACTAGTGCAATATTTAGAAGTCCTAAATGCAATTCAACTAATGCAAATCTAATGCAAAGTTAATACAACCTAGATCTAGGAATACAATGTTCTCCAAATCATAAATTCAAGGGTCCAAAGGTCGAGTTCACCAAAATTATTAAACAAAAATAGGGTTCCACCTTTTGGGAGATGGAATTGTACCTATTTCACACTTTAATTATTGGAAAACCTAGATCCCTCGACCAAGTGAATCAATTGAGGGGTGTACTAGGGGTTTCCTTATGTGATTGCATGGGGGTTCAACATTAAATGAAGCTTCAAAGGAGAAATGCAAACACTTATGCACAAAACCCTAGAAAATTGAAAGCATGAAATCAGATTAACAAATAAAACGAAATAGAAAAGTACCTAGAGGAATGATGGAAACAAAAGAAGGTTTGAAACCCTAAAAAAATTCCTTTTGAAGTGCACTAGGACTGATACACCAGACTGGTTGATTTAGTCCTGCTACAAGATCTTGGGCAGAATCTGGAATCTTTTGGTGACTGATCAGGTTCTATAGAAAGATGGAAAAAAGGGTTATACTAGGACTCATATGCCTAGTAGGGAGATTTACTCCCATTACTGGGGTTTGACTAATATTTTTGTAGCCTCTAGTGATCTTTTGTAGCTTCCTTCATGTCCAATCTTCGGGTCTGAAAGTCTGAATTCAAGCCTATAGGTGAGTTTCCGTGAAGATGACAACTTTTTGACAACTTTGACATTTTTTTCAACTTTTCCTTCAAAGGATCTTCAAGCCCCAATTCACCTAGATCTACAAACATACATCAAGAGAGAAAAATTTTGGTTTGTTAGGGAATAGGGGTTTGCCTTGGTCAAACCTCGTTTTGGTAATTAAACCTTGAAATTAAATAGAAATGCATGAAGGAATGATGAATGAAAAAATGCAATGTTGCAACTCACCAAACCCTTGAAATGAAGGTTGCAAAATTGTGTGAAATGGATAGCATGAATGTGGATCTTGACTCTTGATTGAATGCTTAAATATTTGTCTCGAATGCTTGCTTGAATCATGAAAACCTACATCACAAATGTTAGCTCACAAACACACATGATGCATGAAGACTTTGACATGATGCTTGAATCTTGAATATTGCTCCAAATGCTTGATAAGTTTCTCTTGAATACTCTTGCAATTCTCACTTGAATGCTCATAAGAACACTTGAATTTTCTAGAATTCCTGAACACAATTGCTAGGAGAAACTATGTGAAATAACTTTGTATTTATACTTATTTATTCCTAATTTCCCAACATTACAACACTACAAGCCAACATCAGATCTAGGATAATAAAATCTCACAAAGAATTTAAATTAAAATAGGTCCAGGTTAAAGTAGGACTCATACGCCAGTTTGTGCGTATGAGTCCCAGTGGCTTAAACCTTGGACACATATTTCAAGAAGTGCCTTGTTCAATGTAACATTTAAAATAAGGTCCTAAGATCTAGGTGGGACCCATATTCCCAAGGTGGAATATGAGTTCCAAACCCCTAGATCTAGAACAAATAAGCAAAAACATTGAATTATGATTTTTCATTTGTTGAATGTCGAGATTATCCTCAGAAATATGCATTAATTAGGCTTGTCAATGAAAAAGTAGGAACAATTAAGGCATAAATTAGCCACATTTTAATCAAAAGGGACCAAAACTTAATGTGAATATGTAAAACATATTACAACACTAAATTAAGGCATCACTTAGCTCATTTTATTAATTCCCAAGTTAAGTGAGGAAAAGGGATACTTTTTCCATCACTACATTTAGCCCTCACTTTAGTGAGAGGATGACCTTATGTCAAACTCACACCAAAGTAGACAAATTCACATCAAGAGGGGTCCAATTGTATCAATTCTTGTGAGATAGGATGAAAATGATCAAGATAGTTTTGCAAGCCCCCGGGATGGAGATCCTATGGCATACCAACATAGGCACAAAAGAACATGCATGTGAATGATGTCTGAAGCAACAACAAGATACAAGCATACACCGTCAAAGACATAAAGAAGAAAGAAAAGGAAAAAGAGGGTGGATCAAGCCTCGACTATTTGTCCAACTCGATGTGGATCAAGCCTTAGCTATTTTTCCAAAAAAAAAATTACAAGTAGAACACAATGTCCACTATGCAAACAAAACACAAGCTCACATGTGCTAGTGGAATCTGGTATCCACTAGGTGAGCCCCCAGTGAGACACATATGCATGCAGTTGATATGTGCCCACACAAAAAAGCAACTGGCTATGGGAAATTCATTCCTATGGTTAGCTCCCCATACCTGCTAACCATACCAAAGCTATACCTCCTAATAACTTTAATAAGGTGCCACAAAATGAAACTTTGAGCTTATGAACAACATGAAAGTAAAGGTTTTTGTTCAAAGGGATATTTCCTTAATTCGCACGTAAGGTCTCTTCTTAGGGAACATCGTGCCTAACATCTCCAAGAGAGGAAAATTCAAAGAAATATCATGTTCTTGAAGGAAATTAGACCCAATGACACCACCAAAAAAAGGATGCATCACAAGAATAAGTAAAATCACACAAATAAATATTAGTGTCAATGCATACCCCAACTTTAAAGTGGTTGCTAACACCATTGCTATGATAAATTTCTTTAAAGTAGAAGAAGATGTGAGAGCTTATTCAGAAATCCCTATGCCAAGTCATATGTTCCCAAATGAAACTACATCATGAATAAAGGGTTTCCCCCAAAATGTAATTCTAAACATAGAAAGAAAAAGTACGTCACATGCAACCCAACTTAAGACATTTCATCCACATCCCAAGCTTTCTCTTATATATACATGAAATGCAATCAACTAGCCCAAACAGACAATGACAAGTGTCATACGAGGACAAGGCTACCTAACCCCTTTCCCTCACTTAATGCAAGACAAGGATGTGCCGAGATGATTTATGAAAATAAGTATTAAGTAGAGGAACTAGGTGCTTCAACACAAGGAAGAGCACCATAATCCTTAAGATGTAGAATTTTATCACTTAAAGCCTTACATTCATTAGTAGACTGACCATGAACTCTATGATATGCACAAAATGAACTCTTTTTGTACCATTTATTTCATTTTCTTGGAGGAAGGGATATCAAATGATCTTGGAGGAGTCTCGACAAGATACTCTCTTGATCAATAGTAGATGCACCTTTATTTTGCAACAAAGATATATTTTTCTTAGTACAAGGTGTCATACTTACACAAGACCCTTTAGATGGTGAGATTTTGTACTCTGATTTAAAGGAAGGTATAAAATATAATGAACTAAAATCATGAGTGTTTTGCGTGATCACATTGATATTAAGTGAATATTTCTTTGATTCTTTCATTTTTTTCAAAGGACAATAACCAAGACCACTAGTGGTTTCTTGTGTGTTAGGCTCTATAGGGAAACAAATACCTTGTTCTCTAGCACCTCATCCTTTTCCACTATACCCAAGGTGTTTCATAAGTTCATAACCTTTTCCATAAAGCTTTTTCATTTCTTCTGGATTCAGTGGTTGTTTGCAATCAACTTCATCAAAGCTTGTTGTGCAATTTGTTTCTTCTTCTAAAGTGGTTGAGGTGGATTCTTTCAAGGGTTCCATTGAGTTTTTTGTTGACATTACCTCTTTTTTTTCCTTTTCAGACTCTTTTGTTGTGATCTTATATTCACCCATGAATATAGGTGTGAAATCTAAGGAACCCCAATTATCTTCCAATAACTTCGTAACTTCTTCATTATGCTTTTCTTTTTCTTTCTCTTGCACGGGTTCCACTTGTATTGTTGGTAATAATGTTTTCAAAGGACTTTTTTTATGTTTCTCAGTGTGCAAACAACTTTTAGGTTCTAGATCGGCCTGGAGTGTGTAAACTTTATTGTTGTAAACATACTTCATTTTATGATGAAGAGTATAAGGAACTACTTGCATTTCATGAATCCATGGTCTACCTAAAAGAAGATTATATGAAAGTTCATGAGGCATAACATGTATATTAGTTCGCAATGTAAATTTTTAAACTCTCATAGGTAGCGTTATCACACCAAATAGTTGTTTCCCTACATTATCGAACCCATAAATAGATAAAGAATCTGGTTGAATTTGGCTTTTGTCTACTCGGATCTTATCAAGAAATTTTACACTACACACATTAAGTGGCAAACCATTTTCAATCAAAGTTTGTTTTATCCTCCACGTATTAATGTTAGCTATTATCATGAAAGCATCATTTTGTTTTTGCACTTCCAAAGGAGGGAGCTCACTTTGGTGGAAAATAATGTTAACATTCATTCCTTGAATGAGGGCTACTATATCATTCGGGTTTGCACTCGATGAACCATGGCTTATTGCAATGAATTTTGAAGCATACTATGGTAACCTAATGTGGCTTGAATAAGGTACCATAAGGATATCTTAGCAGGAGTATTTGTTAAACAAGATCATACTCCTTTCCAATATGTGAGGGAAAACGAGGAGCTCTAGGCAAGATAGGTTGAGGCAATGGTAATGAAACGAGAGTGGTTTGTTGTGGCCTATTGCTCCTTGTATTGTATGTGTGAGAAATGGTATTGTAACTCAGTTGCTATGAAACATTATCATTAAGTGGTTCTAAGATAAGCATAGGTTTATTTTGATCTTGTGGTTGTTGTGAGGGTGGATAAAGGATAAGAACTAGCTCAAGAGATCACTTCAAGGGATATCTAATGTGCAGAACCTCAAAAGACTCATCCTTATTGTGATGATCTTTTAGTGGAGGAGAGTTTAAGCTTACCTCATAATTTTCATCAAATGAATCCACATTACTATCATTTGAAAGAAATGTATCAATTCTATCATTCTCTTGCACCATTATATCTACCCTAGTAGAAGAGTTTTTAGGAGAGGAGCAAACAAGATGTTGATCACATTCCATGGATAGGTTTTGTAAGGCAACTTCATTACAAGTAGGGGATACATCAAGAGAATAAAAATTATGATTGATTGGATCCTTTTGTTCAATTAGATATTTCCAAGTGGGAGAAGCATTAGGAGAGGAAGAAAAAAGACTCTCAATGATTGTATCTTCTAACACCAAACTATCTTCTTCACAAATAGGAGAGATATTAGGAGACGAACAAATGTGATTTTCATGTTTATCTATGATTTCATCCTCTTTCACTAAAACATTCTCACAAGAAAAAGATGAATGGAGACAAGGTAAGGTGATGTTTTGAAATTTGTCTATGATCTCATGCCATTGTGCCATAATATCTTCCAATGTAGGAGAGTTTATAGAAGAGGAACTTTCAACATTGTCATAATTTTCAATGGGTGTATCTTCTAACACCAAAATACCTTTGTCACAAGTAGGAGAGGTATTGGGAGAAGAGAAACTATGATTATCATTATTATCTATGCTTGCATATACATCATTCCCACAAATAGGAGAGATATGAGGTGGTGTGGAATTAAGGAATGTGTCAACATTTTCACTCTCTTACACTAAGAGACTCTCATAACTAGGAAATATATTGGAGGAATGACTAACATGCTTATTGATGAGATTTTTCTTGACATACTTGGAAAGGAAAGATACTAACATTGTGAGTGTGTGCCTAAAATGCAATGTTTCAAAATGTAAACTGTATATGCATAAAATTGGTCATGTCTAATTAATCCTGGCACTTAATTAAATATTTATTATTTAATTAATTTCTCTAACATCTTCTACATATGATTAAATTTAATTAATTTAATTATATTGTTCATTCACTTTATTCTTCCACCTTAATTAAATAAATTCACTTTATTTAATTATTTCACATTCATATGTCTACTTAATTAAGTAAATAAATACCCTTTATTTATCTTAATTAATTATCACCTTTTGAATTTAATTAAGTCTTTTGATTTAATTAAATGTTTTCTTTCTTCTATTCAAATATTTCTTCTAATTAATTAAATATTTTATTTAATTAATTTCATCTACATGCCATTTCCTAAAAAAATAATTAAATATCTTTATGTAATTAATATCCTTCATATCTTTTCAAATCATAATTAAATATTTTATTTAATTATGAAATATTTTATTCTTCAAATCTTAATTAAATGATTATTTAATTGAGAAAAATCTCCATGTCACCCATAAATAAATAATTGAATTTATAATTCATTATTTATCTTCTTAAATCTTTCCAAAATCCTCTAAAAAGATGATTTTTTCCATGAAAGAGGAAACAAATCCTGCTTTTTATTTTCTTCTATTTTTCTTTCCAGTCTTCTCCATCTTTGACCATTCGATCTTCCAGAATTATCATAGTCATTGATCGTATCAGCCAATCACAATCCTTTGAAAACTCTATAAATATGCCTACATATCCAAGCATTAAAAACAATTAGGTGATAGGAAATTAGAGATAGTTGCATTTAGTTAGCATTTATTAAGAGCATTAGTAATCATAGTTTTCTTTATCAAGTAATCATAGCAATATGTAATCATGCATCATTTAATCAGCATAATCATATCTTAGCATAGCATGTATTCATCATCTACAATCTCATTCTCTGGGAAGATTGTTTGTTGAGCCCAGAAAAGTCTGAGAGCAACAACTAGAATCGACAAAATCACTCGAGATAGAGGACAATAAGACACTTTCAAAGGAATTGTTGTTCTAAGGTTTTCTTTACTTTTTAATTAGTTTCCTTTGATTTAATGTCTTATTGATGTGTTGGTTTATATTTCTTTAGTTAGCTCACACATATTTCATAGCACACATTTTTGGTGCCCACCGTGGGGCCTTGCCCCAGTTTTAACATCTACTTGCAGGTTTTTTGACAGGATTTCACATTCTAAAGTTTGGCTTTTGGGAAAAATTCGCACTTTAGCACATCCGTCGAATATTCCAGTGCATCCGTAGACTATTTCAGGGCATCCACAGACTATTTCAACGCTTCTGCAGGTCTTTCAACGCATCTGTGAACTATTTCAATGCATCCTAATATTACTTTAGCGCATATAGGGAACAGAATGGTGCATACATTTAGCTTAATTCATTAGATTTTGTTAAAAAAAATGCATTTTAGATTGGTGCATTTAGGCTTTCTTTTAGCACATTTAAGGTTTTTTGTAGTGCTTCTGATGTTTGTTTTAGCACATTGACTGGTTGTTTTAGCGCATATGTATGATCTTTTAGTGCATGCAAGTTGTAACTAAACAAGGATCTGAGTCTGACGCCTTCTACAGATAGGACCTTTTTTGGCTTAAAAAGAACCAATCTAGGATAGTCACATCTGGTTTTAAAAAGAAGCAACCCTAGGATAGACATGGATTAAAATGAAGCAATCTAGGATAGTCACCACACAATGATTCTTGCGGTTAAAAAGAACAACTTGTTTTCGTGAAGCAATTATCTTCACATAGTTTAGATCATTGTGATTTGGGCTCTAAAAAGAACACTATTTTCTTTGTCTACAGAAATAGGTCTATTCTCTCCCCTTAACTGGGTGATCAGAATACCAGAACTCTCTTTTTAATTCATGAAATTTTACATGCTTTCTTAAATCCTTTAGAGGGCCTACTCTTGTGCGAAAAAGTACTCACCCAAGAGGAACAACCTAAGTGGAAACAACTAAAGCCAAGTTTTCCAACCCACTATAATCAAAAGCAAATTCAAGGAAAGTCTGCAATTCAATGGTAGTGTGCAAGATAACCATCCCCAAAGCCTTTTTTCTAAAGGTTGGGAGGTCTCCTAAGGGAGTTTATCATTTTTCGCACCGAACGGAAACCCTTACTAAGAACTTAGTGTAGAATCCAACCGTGTTAGTTTTTAAACATCTTAATAATCACAGTGCAAGGGGAGGGAAGAATCTGCCCCCAAGATACTCACCATATAACTACCAAGGAACGTTTGCTCAGGGGATCCAGTATCCACTTCTGTCACTCTAAGTACGCACCTAGAAAAGAAAAAAACATGGGTGCCCCTTTGAGGGTGACACAACTGTGTGAGTTGATGCAGTTCTAAGATGTGGGTTGTTGATTATTATGATGACCTACTTGAGCACTAAGAGTGAGTTTTCCTAAATTGTATGTTTTGTGCTAAACCTGTGAAAACATTTTTTTGAAAACATTTTGAATGTACACTCGATGTTTAGTATAGGGCTTAAGAAAACTATTGTTTTCTGAGTATTTGTTGTGTTTTCAATCACATTAATTCAGATAAAAGATCATCCAAAATGAACATGCCAAACTTCAGCTGAAACTGTTCAAAACTGTTCGGAAAATTGCCTTAGAAAACTGTTTTAGCGCATACAGGGTATATTTTAGTGCGTATGAGGTATATTCTAGTGCATAAACTAGTTAGTTCAGTGCATTTAGAGCCTATTTTCGTGCATTGAGTGTTTTAGTGCATCAGCTAAATATTATGTAAATAGTTTTTAATCACTATCAAAACATTTTTATGTAGCGCATCTGAGACATATTGTAACGCATCTAAGGTTTGCTCTAGCGCATGGGCTTGTTTCTGTAGTGCATATAGGACACAAAGTAGCACATTTTTCACTTTCCAAAATTTGACAGCTCTGAGTTTGTAACATCCTTGGTCCAGTAGCATCCTGACATTTCTCCTATGCTTAGAGATTGGAAATCAACCAAGTTTGTTAAGAAATCCATTATCAATCGAATCAAGAAACCCAAGAAAAATTTGGGTTACAAGAAAACCTTGCAACGTAGAAATTTTTTGTATAAAAGTCAAAACGTCTTGCTCCATTACCATGAGTTTCTCCATAGGTACCAAGATTTTTCTAGGGGATTTACCGATGAGTACGTTGTAGAGCCTTTATATTCACGAGCTTATTTTCAAAGAAGATCTCTATCACAATGGCACAATCACAATCAACCTCTCAACTTCAATTATCTACCACAACCTTATATTAAATATCCAACACATCCCAACCAAATCATTTGGTGATCTTAACTAGGCTACTTGACATACTTATCATTTTTTTTCAAAAACAAGGATCAAATATTAAAAAGTGCATCTTTCAACCAAGTTTTTGATTATTGATTCAACTTAGCCAACAGGATTTTCATATCCTTCATCATTGGAATCCACAATTAAGAGTTAGGAATTTCTTTGAACATATCATAGGATTTTCATCTTATTGGATCAAGAGATCATCATTTCCGCACTTATCAAACTGTGATCTAAGTCTAGAAGAACATTTCAAAATCATATGCCTATTTTTACAAGATCTCAATACAATAAGCTGAAAGAGGACATTCAACAAGAAGACCATACCCGAAGAACTCAAGAATAAGGTGAGAATAGCAATCCCCTTTATAGTGTGAGTCGTAATCCCCTTTTTAACGACAACATGGATAAAAGAGAAGAAAATCCATTTCCTTTCAACAAATACAGGGACATGAGAAAAACTCCTATAGATAATGATGATGAACGAGAGGATGAATGTCACCTTAGAGAGGTTGAGCAAGATCCCAAATTTCACAAAGCCTTAGAAAAAATCGTGCAACGCAATAAAGAGAAATATTTCCTATATCTAGCTGACAAAGGAGCTAAATTGCCTCATGATTTTGATACTGAGAACATAAAGAGTAATCCTAATGAAACACTCTTGTATGATCTTAGTGCCTTGTCTCAATAGATTAAAGCACTACAAGGAAAAATTAAATATCTACAAGGGGGAGCCACTACAAAGACATATGCTCTTGATGACATATGTCCTTATCCTTTTGACCAATGTCTCAACATGATCCCATTTCCCAAACATTGCGAAGTTCCAAAGTTTGATCATTATAATGGGAAATTGAATCCAATTGATCATGTTAGGGACTTCTGAAATATGACTTTATATTTTTCTCATGAGGACACATACTTGATGAGTTTGTTTCCTAGGAGTCTTGGAGGCCAATCTATGGAATGGCTATCAAAAATCACACTGCCTGTCAAGACATTTGAAGAATTGATTAACGAGTTCATATCACAATATTCCTACAACATCCAACATCAAATAACCATGATTGATCTCTACAAGGCTAAACAAAAACCTGGTGAACCATTCATTACATTTCTTCAGAGGTGGAGAATATTGTTAGCTAAATACCCACGTCATGTTCCTTAAAAGGAAAATATCACCACTTTCATAAACAGTTTAGATCAAGAGATGAGCTATCATCTTAACCTTCATTCTCCTCCCTCTTTTCAGAAATTGATTGAAAATTCCATCACCATTGAAGGTCCCTTGATCCAGAGAGGGATAATAAAACTTGACAAGGACAATCCTAACTCTTCAAATCACCACAACAACAATGACAAATCTAATTTTTGGACTCGCAACAAAAACATGGTGAATGAAGGTGTTGTAGATGCAAATCATGTCTTGACTGAGCCATTTATTCTTAATACTCCAAGTGCTCCTCATAACAATAACTATAACAATGTAAATTTTGTCACAAATCAAGGAAACAATCCTCCTCCCCTGAGGAACAACGTGAATCAAACTTATACTCCCAGTCAAAGGAATTCCAACAATCAATGTTGCCATGGAAACAATAACAACAACAATTCCTTATGAAATGCCTCGAACACAAATCCACAATGCTCTTCATTCTTCTCTAGCAAAAGAACTTTTACTCTGCTAGGTCAATCTTTAGAATCTACATTCAAAGAGTTGATGGCTAAAAATGTCCTTACTCTTCCACCTCAATGCAACTTTGAACCCAGTGTGAAGCCTCCATCATGAAATGATGCATACTATTGTGATTATCATCGGTGCAAGGGCCATCGCATGAATAATTGTCAAGCCCTAAAAAATGTTGTCCAAGACTTAATCGAAAATGGAACCATCACAATAGAAGGACACCAACAATCAAATGAAGACTACCAAGCATTTCGCAATCCTTTTCCCAACTATCAAAAGGGTGAGTCTTCTAGAAAAAAATTGAATCATATCAACGATAATATAATCAACCATATCTACACTAACGACAAGCAGGTCAATGTTATAAAAGTTAAGGAAAAGATGGAATATAGACAAGTCAACACAACAAAAAGGGCACAAGCTAAAGTTGTCTTAAAGGGAGCTTCTTCAAAATCCACTGTGCCCCTGCCTCAACATCAATATGACTTAGTCAATCAACTTAGAAAAACTCCTATTCATATTTCTATCTTAGAACTCCTCAAAATTTCCCCAACACACAAGGAAATTATAGAAAAGGCCCTCGTTGAAACAACTGTATCTATCCACTAATCTAGATGTTGACCAATTTAAAGCCATGGTGGGACACTTTTCCTCACCCACATGCCTCTCATTCTCTGAGAAAGATGGTGTTTCCATGACACATCCCCATAATTCATTGCTATACTTAAAAGTCATGATCCACAAGTTTCGTGTCAAACGCGTACTAATAGATGGAGGGGTTGGATTGAACATATGTACCATGAAGTTAGTTTAGGCTTGAGGATTTTCTAAGGACTCCATTGATCCCAGAAGAAAGATCACTATTAAAGCCTATGATGATGAGGAAAGAGCATCCAAGGGTTTAATCATGTTACCGATCAGAGTGAGACCTGTTATCAAGAATACTTTTTTTCAAGTATTAGACTATGATCTTGCATACAACATATTGTTGGGTCATCCTTGGATCCACGAAATGAAATTTGTCCCATCCACATATCAGCAATGTCTTAAATTTCCTTATGATGGACAGGAAATCACAATACCAACTAATAATTTGAACAGTCAGACTTGTGCCAATATCAAAGCTAGTCAAGATACTTTAGCTCCCAACAATCGAGAAGCTCTTGCTAGTACTTCTCCCAAAATTGATACACAAATTAGTCAGTTAACCAAAATCTTTGACAAGAAACTATGGTTCAAGGACAATGGAGTTGGGGAGTACTCTCTCTATCTTGCTAATCTACCTACATCGCCTCAGTCACATGGGAAACCTTCTATCACACAACAGTAGATATTTGTAGCATCAACATCAACGCAACCACCAACAGATCCAAATACACTATTTAATGGATGATTTATCAAAGGAAAACTCCCCGTGGAAGATCTTGAGGATAGAGAAGTTCTAAATTGGCTCTATAAATATGAAGAAGAAATAATCCTCAATGTCAAAATACCAACTGATTGATATTCAATCATGCAGAAAATGGGCTATGATGGTAATGGTCCTATCAGAAAGAGAAAAGGAGTAGTTGAGCCTATTCACCTTCCAAGACTTGTTGTAAAAGATAAAACAGGACTAGGCTATGATACTAACTCAAAATAAATAACATCCAAGTAGTTGTATGATAGTGTCCTCAAATTACAAGAAGGCTCTGATACAAGAGAAGCATATTTGATAGCAATTCAGAATTTCATGGCTAATAACTCTGACACGGACTCTAGTGAATACGAATGGGACACCATCTACAATGATGAGTTCTCGAGGGATAAAAAGGTTGATGTGATACACAAGTATACCCAACTCTAATCGAAGGTGAAGGTTCAGGGTCCCAACCGCAAGGATCTGAACTACAAGGTAACTATGATTCTAGTGATATTGAGTCAGATTTAAACGAACTAGACTATCGTAAGAACAATACCATCATTGATCTGCCCCATACCTCGAATCCTACAGACAACTTTGTTATGACCATAACCATAGCTGATTTCACATAGCTCGATGACCCGCTACCTTTGATCCATCCCGATCTCATTGATTGGGATTCGTATGAACCTATCGATATACCTATGTTTCCAAATGATGAATCTATAATGAACTTCCTTTTCGTAGAAAACACAAATGATTGTCCCACTAGTGATTTTCAACATAAATTCTTTAATCAGGAGAGTGTCAAGTCTCCTAGTGGAAAAAATCAAAATAAGAAAGAAAGATCTAATGGTGAAAACCAGAATCTGGCAGTGTTAGATCAAACAAAAGATAAAACAAAGAGCGTATCAGATGGTGAAAACCTTGTTAAGGCACCAAATGATGGGAAACTTGACACTCTCCCCAAGCACTATCATGAGCGATCACCTATCTTGATTGAGCCTACAAAAGAGGTTAATCTTGAAACTTCAGAAAATCCAAGGATTCTATAGTTAGTTGCATCAATGACAGATAAAGAAGTACCCAAGTTCATGGAATTTCTAAGAGAAAATCAAGTCAACTTTTCCTGGTCTTATGCAAACATGCCAGGTCTTGATCCCAATCTCATAATTCATCACTTGTCTATCAAACCAGGGGTTAAGCCTGTGAAGAAAAAACTAAGAAAGATGCATCTGCATGTCACACTACTGGTTAAAGAAGAACTCAAAAAACTCCTTGATGCAGGTTTCATAAGATCAATCGACTATGTAGAATGGATCTCCAACATTGTTCATGTATCCAAACCAAACAGATGTATCAAAATTTGCATAGATTTCAGAGGCCTTAATAAGGCATGTCCTAAGGATGACTTCCCACTTCCAAACATTGATACTATAGTTGATCTGATAGTTGGTCATGCCAAGTATTCATTACTGGATGGTTTTTCTAGTTACAACCAAATCAAGATTGCACCTAAATATTAGGACAAAACAGCTTTCACATGTCCATGGGGGACTTATTGTTGGAACATCATGCCTTTCGGTCTAAAGAATGTTGGGGCTACATATCAAAGAGCTATGACTACAATTTTTCATGATATTATTCACACATTCATGGAAGATTATGTAGATGATATATTGGCAAAGTCATACACAAGAGAAGGACATCTTGAAGTGTTATCCAAAATCTTTGCAAGGTTAGAAGAGTTCAAAGTTTGCCTCAACCCCAAGAAATGTGTTTTTGGGGTCACATCTGGAAAGCTCTTAGGATACATAGTATTAGAAAAATGAATTGAATTAGATCCTTCCAAGGTACAAGCAATCGTGGAGATGCCTCCACCAAGGGATATCAGTCAGTTGAGGTCATTAGAGGGACGACTTCAATCTATACGAAGGTTCATCGCACATTTGGCAAATAAAAGTCTACCTTTCACACATCCATTGCATAAGAATGTTCCTTTCAAATGGGATGACAAGTGTGAAATGGCCTTTAAAAAGATCAAGCAGTACCTAATGAACCCACCAATTCTCATACCACCAAATCTGAACAAACCTCTAATCTTATATATTGCCGCAATAGAGACATCTTTGGGGGAATTATTAGCACAAGAGGACTCTACAAGTAAGGAACGTGCAATTTATTACATCAGTCAAACGCTAACAAGTCATGAACTCAACTACACTTTCATTGAGAAGGATTGTCTAACAGTAGTCTTTCCCTCACAAAAATTTTAGCACTACATCTTAACTCATACAATCAATCTTGTTGCAAAGATTGATCCACTTAAGTATCTATTGAGCAAGGCTACATTGACAAGAAGGCTAGCAAAATGGGTTATGATCTTGAGTGAGTTTGACATCCATTATGTTAATTGCAAAGAAATCAAAGGACAAGTTATTGTCGATCAACTAGCTGACACACCACTACAAGCAAAGCATCCCATGCATATCGAATTTCCAAATGTTGATGTCTTCACCGCAGAATCAAAATAGCCATGGTCTTTATATTTTGATGGTTCTTTCACTAAACATGGATCAGGGGCAGGCATACTCTTTATTACCTCTCTAGGAAATACCATTCCTCGATCGTATAGGCTAATGTTTCCATGCACTAACAACATAGCCAAGTATGAAACTTTGATCATTGAACTCAAGATCGCATTGGAATGGAGGATCACAGAACTACAAGTTTATGGTGACTCACAGTTAGTCATAAATCATATCAATGATGATTATCAAACAAAATATGATAAATTGTTTTCATATAAAAATATGGTTGACAATTTTAAGAAATACTTCATGGATATCAAGTTCATACAGATTCCAAGACTTGATAACAAAGTAGCTGATGCTATGGCCATGATCGCCTCATTACTACAACTCCTAGAAAATTAGGCTTGCTATGAATTTCTGGAGGAACAATCATTTGCACCTGCCTATGACACACCTGAAATCCAAATTATTTGTCACTTAGTAGGATCTGATTCACCTTGGTATGGAAAGATTTATGCCTACCTAAAAGATGACATCTTACCACCTGACTTATCCCAAAACCAAAAGCATCCCTTTATCCGCCAGTCCTCTCGTTATACTCTTATCGCTGACATCCTTTATCGCCGTAGTCTTGATGGTACTTTACTTTGATGTCTTGAATGTGATGAATCTAACAAGGCTTTACAAGAAGTTCATGGTGGCATTTGTGGTACTCATTCAAGTGGAATGACCTTATCTAAGAAATTAATTAGAATTGGTTACTACTGGACTACAATGGAAATAGAATCATTCACTTTTGTGAAGAAGTGCTCAAAATATGAGATACATGGGAATCTCATCCATGTACCAACACAAGAACTACAACCGTTCATGCCAACCTGGCCATTCTCTCAATGGGGTTTAGAACTATTTGGCAAGATTCATCCTTCATCATCGAACAAACACAAGTTCATCATCACAGCAACAGATTACTTTACCAAGTGGATTGAGGAAGTACCTCTCACTAAGGTTACTAGAAAACAAATCTCATCGTTCATACTCAACTATATCATTTGTTAGTATGTCATTCCCAACTCCATCATTACTGATAATGGATGACCATTCAAGAATTAGGATGTTGATGAAATTTGTGAGAGATTCCATATCCAGCATAGATATTCAACACCCTACTATCCACAAGGGAATGGCCAAGCAAAGGCCTCAAACAAAAATATATTGAAGATCTTGAAGAAGACTATGAATGATACAGGGAAAGATTGGCATGTACAGCTCAATCCTGCATTATGGGCCTATAGAACTAGCATCAGAACACCAACAGGAGCAACATTGTATGCTCTTGTCTATGGAGCAGAAGCCATATTACCTCTAGAGGTCTAGATTCCATCACTTAGAGTATCACTCAAAGGTTTAATCACAGATGATGAATACAGAGTTTCCTGACTACAAGAGCTGGAACTCCTTGATGAGAAGAGACAACAATCAGCTGATCATTTGAAAGCATATCAATAGATGATGTCTCGCAGCTATAATCATAGAGTCAATCCACATGCCTTTCAAGTCGGTGATCTTGTTTTGAAGGAAAACCCATGAAATCAGCAAGACAGAGAGAAGAAAGGAAAGTTTGAATCAAATTGGTTGGTTCCTTATGTGGTCATCGCAGTATACAGTTCAAGAGCATACAAGCTATCAATGCCATAAGGGGACCTGTTTGATGAACTCATCAATAGCATGCACCTGAAGAAGTATTATGTCTAAATCAATTATCATCATCCAGAAAAAGTCCTAAAAAATCTATAAAAATTTTTAAAAAAAAGTCCTAAAAAAATCTATAAAAATCAGAAAAAGTCCTAAAAAATCCATAAAAATTAGAAATTCCTAAAAAAAAAAATCATCATAGGGTGAAAACCTGTCAACATGGAGTCTATTGACAAGAAAAATACAAAAAAATCAAAAAGACATCAAAAAAATGCAATAAAGAAAGATAGTGAAAATCTGGCAAACAGACGCTATTTGTAGCTCCACATCTATTAGTTCATGTTCTGCACTTAACTTCTTAACCTTCATTTCATGCATCTTTTCACCATCATCCTAGGGTCATATCAGCATCATAATTCCATCATTTTCCTAGAATGATAACATCTTACCATGGCTTGATCATTATACATATTCATTTCAGCAAGTTGTGTCAATACTGGGGGCAAACGTTGACATACTGGGGGCAATCAACTTTCAAGTTCTACCAAAATAGCTAGACAATGACATAAAATCCAATCATGCAAACAAACAATCAAATCCTATGAACAGCTATCCACCATTATTCATATCATTTCATATCATTTATCATTTGTCACATTACATTCATATCATATCTTTAATCATCTATCATTCTCATATCATTTATATATCATGTCATTTTTCACATAACATTTCACCCATATCACATATCATTTCATGTCATTTCATAATTCATATACATATTAAAAATTCATGATGCATTTCATAAACACAACATCCATTTTTCATCACATCATCATTATTTATTGCATTTGAAAAATCCAAAAACAAAAATTCCATACATACATCATTTGCAAAACATTGAATTTTTCATAAACATATCATATATCCCATTACATATTTTCATAATCACATCATAAGTCATCCACCTGCATGACATCATTGGTACGCATCACAAATCGTCATCATAAGAATATCATGAATCATCCTGCATCACTGGTTAGTCATTAAACCATCATAAGCATAAAAAATCCATCTCATAACATATACAAACAAAAGCATATCCATATCATCATTACATCATCACATCAAAAACGCACATCATCAAAACTCATCGCCACTACATATCATCGCTCATCAAAAATAAATATAAATGTCCAATGTCCATTGAAACTAAAAATTATACAGAGATACATAAGATATGATCAAAAACAACGTACATGCTCCAAAAATGATACACATGTGTGAAATACATCAAAAATACTACATCAATAAAAATCACATATCAAGGCTGGCTAGTGGAGCCCCCTGATGGAGTTGGTATAGAGACTGGTGGCCTACCACTACCACCTGCGTCGGGATCCTATCGAGGCCATGTAACTTTGTTGTGTTTCATAGTCTATGATCTGCTCCTGGATCTGTTGTGGGACCGAGGGTAAGGCTCTCTGCACTCAAGAGGGCACAACTTCTCATATCTAATCTTGTAATGCTCAGCCTCCCTAGAAATCTTGAACCCCTCTGCAATGGCCTCTCGCAAAGATGCACTCTCAACCATGCCCATGAGTCTCTCAGCAACCCTATCTACCTCTACTACCCTCTGTCGGAAGGATTCTCTCTCTATAATCAATTGGGCCACCTGTGGGTCTGGGGCAGGAGGAAGTGCATGTGTCTATGCATGTGCCTGCGCAAGCTGTGTCTGTAACTATACTACAAAAATCTGAGCCTAAGCCAACTGGCTCTACAACTATTCCCGTTGCCCCTAAAGAGTCTATACTTGGGCCTACAGAGTAGCTATATGTGCCCGATGTGTTGTCAAAGGGACCCTAATCACTTTCATCCATCCCATACCAGTCCTCAGCCTCTGCTTGATTTGTACACTACCCAAAATATCTAACCTCTGCTCATCCCCTCCGCCATCTTTGTCGTCATCCCCACCACCATCATCTGAGCTCTCCCCATCTCCACTCTCCTCCTCATCTCTACTATCCACCTCCTCATCCCCTCCACCCATAGCCTACTCTCTCCCTGCCACATCCTCCTGTCTCCTACCCCCTAGCTGATGTTCCATAAAAATGGGTGTCGGCTCATCCAGACATGTAAAACAAGGAAATGGGTGTGTGTGAAAATAAGTAGAATACTCCTCAGACATCCCTGCATCAATAATATCAAGCCTAGCATCCCATACCTTGGGTTGTAAACCTGTATACTCTGTATAAGTGGCCTGATATGAAATGTATGGCCCCTATCCAGGATCATCCTTGTGTTGTGCATAGTGTGCAACGCCCTGCAGCATCCCCTGCGTATATCCGAACTATCTCTATACTCGCAAAGCCAAAAATCTCTCTATAATATACTGGGGCATACATACAAAAGGAATCTCTAGATGATCTCTATCCCACTCCTCACAATCTATGTAAGGCCTCCATATCACTGAATCTACATCATCTAGAATTCATCTCCAGTAATCCAACTTTCCTAACTTGGGTTGGACAAGTACACTCGAATATGCATATACATACGGCCTGCCTGGTGGCCTAGCCCTAGGTCCTAGTGGTCTCGTAATAGAAATATGTTCCCATGCCCAAATTTGGAGCAAGGTAACACCACATGACAAACTGGATGATCCTCTATACACTACCTGATGCAAGTCATGATACAAATGAGCTAACATACATCTCCCCCAGGCATATCTTTGTTGCTGACCTATCATTTGCTCAATGATCCTCCCCCACCCAACTGATAGTCCCTTTGATTGGCAGTCTGGACAAAGGAAGCCTCCAATGAATGCACTCAAAACTGCAAGTAAGGCTGGATATCTCCTCAAATCTTCCCATGGCACCCAGTACCCTGCTATGTGATCATCTAAAAACACTCTCCTAAGTGCATTTGTACCACCTAACTCCTTGTGGTCATAAAACACAAGAGCACCTACCACCAAAATCCCCAAAATCCTATATACATCCTTCGGGGTCATAGTCATCTCACCCATCAGCAAATGAAAGGTACTATGCTTAGAATGCCATCTCTCTGCTAGTGTAGTTAATAGTCCCCTATTGACCTGAATCTGAGGCATAGACAATAAAGATCCCAACCCACATCCCACTATCCACTGAACATCTGCAGGTGTCAGATCTCATATCCTATACCAACCCACAGGGAAGCGCTCTCTAATTTGGAGGTTTTTGAAAACCTCCTATTTTTTGTCATCACAAAGACAATCAATCATACTCATATCATGGACTCATATCAAAGTAATCTATATACTTCACATCATGCAATCACAACCCATATCTATCTATCAGTGCATCATATCAGTAATCCATATCAGTGAACCATATCAAGTGCTCTATCTAAGTGACTCATATCATGAAATCAATGCAAAATGTATCTATCTGAATATCAAATCAATCTACTCTATCATCATTTACTATTTGTTTTCTTTTTCAGGAAATCAAATTTATCAACAATCAAATCATCTTCCTATTTGTACTTCAGTCATGAATGCAAATATGTTTTCAATCACATCATCTACTATTTATTTTCTATTGCAGAAAGAAAATTTATTAGAAGTCATATCAATCATCTACTCTTTGTTTTCTAAAGCAAAGCTATCAGTAAATCGCAATACATCAATCATTCTACTCTTTGTTTTTCATTCAATGGAAACAAAGTTATTAGCTATCTACTCTTTGTTTTCTAATTTTGGAAGCAAAGTTATTAATTCATCATTTATCAGTTTTTTTATCATTTCTATCCATATCAACATGATGACAAGACAATTTATCTATCTATTGACCAAAGAAGCAATATACATCATCATTCTTTCATCAATTTCATCAAACAGTGCATTCTGCCTAAATTTCCTGGATGTGCTAATTTGTGGCCTCTATGCACTAAAGTTTCTCCTCGATGCGCTACATCTCCTGATGTGCCATTCTGTGTCCTAAAAGTGCTATATCAATTCCCCTATGTGCTACTTCCCTATATGCGCTAAACCCCTAAGCGTATGCACCATTTCATCTACCTGATGCACAAGAACCCTAAATGTGCTAATCTATTTCCTAGATGCGCTAAAGTACCAATTTCTTCCAGGCATCCTATATGCGCTACTCTGGGTATCGAATGCGCTAATAGATCTATTTCCTACCCTATCCTGGATGCGTTGTTTTACACCTTCTATGCACTACATAAATTATCGAATGTGCTACTCTATTTCCTCTATGCACTAAAATGGACTACTAAATTCTAAATTCGTACCAAAGTTTATCAAAAATAAATTTAAATCAAAAAAGTTTCAAAGCAAAGAGGATTGAATCGACTCACCTGTGGTCCATAAGCGGCTAGTCTCTGGTACCGGCGGGCCTGCTTGAATCTATGTGTATGGACTGGAATCTCCATCTTGCCAAGTCAGCGTTAGAGCAAAAAGTCACTAAAGTCAAAAGGTGAAAATGACTTGCCCTTTTTACCCCTTTGACCTTTTAAAGGTCAACCAAGGTGGGTTTTTGTGGCATTTTATTTTTCTATTTTTTTCTCAAACTTTGACCTTATTTTTCAAAATGGGGCATCTTTTAATCAATTATCGGGAGCTAAATCACTGCATCCCTCTCATCATTTGAATTTCATCATTCACTCAACATTTTTCTCATCATCAATGATTTACCTCCCGAGGGGGCATCATCAATAGCAGCCACATATCTCAAAAGGCATATCAGTTACTTTTTTTAATCAAGGGCATATCAGTTAAAAAATTTTGACCAAGGGTAAAATCAAACGTAGTAAATTTCAAAAGCAGGAATATTTTCTTTGAAGCAATGTGTTTCACATATCATTTCAAAGAGGGGAAAAATGTATATGCATAAAATTGGTCATGTCTAATTAATCCTGGCACTTAATTAAATATTTATTATTTAATTAATTTATCTAAAGTCCTCTACATATGATTAAATTTAATTAATTTAATTATATTGTTCATTCACTTTATTCTTCCACCTTAATTAAATAAATTCACTTTATTTAATTATTTCACATTCATATGTCTACTTAATTAATTAAATAAATACCCTTTATTTATCTTAATTAATTATCACCTTTTGAATTTAATTAAGTCTTTTGATTTAATTAAATATTTGCTTTCTTCTATTCAAATCTTTCTTCTAATTAATTAAATATTTTATTTAATTAATTTCATCTGCATGTCATTTCCTAAAAATTTAATTAAATATCTTTATTTAATTAATATCCTTCATATCTTTTCAAATCATAATTAAATATTTTATTTAATTATGAAATCTTGTATTCTTCAAATCTTAATTAAATGATTATTTAATTGAGAAAAATCTCCATGTCACCCATAAATAAATAATTGAATTTATAATTCATTATTTATCTTCTTAAATCTTTCCAAAATCCTCTAAAACGATCATTTTTTTCCATGAAAGAGGAAACAAATCCTGCTTTCTATTTTCTTCTATTTATCTCTTCAGTCTTCTCCATCTTTGACCATTCGATCTGCCAGAATTATCACAGTCGTTGATCATATCATCCAATCAGAATCCTTTGAAAACTCTATAAATGTCTTCATATCCAAGCATTAAAAACAATTAGGTGATAGGCGATTAGAGAATAGTTGCATTTAGTTAGCATTTATTAAGAGCATTTGTAATCGTAGTTTTCTTTATCAAGTAATCATAGAAATCTGTAATCATGCATCATTTAATCAGCATAATCATATCTTAGCATAGCATGTATTCATCATCTATAATCTCATTCTCTAGGAAGACTGTTTGTTGAGCCCAACAAAATCTAAGAGCAACAACTGGAATCAAAAAAATTACTGGAGATAGAGGACGATCAGATGCTTTCAAAAGAATTGTTGTTCTAAGAGTTTGCTTTACTTTTCAATTAGTTTCCTTTGATTTAATGTCTTATTGATGTGTTGGTTTATATTTCTTTAGTTAGCTCACACATATTTCACAGCACACATAAACAGTTGTCTAGAAAATATAATGATTTTCACTACTGAAATAAGTTTTGCAATTAACACAAGATACATGATATGCTTTCATTGCAGTTCATATATTTACAAATGCACTTGAGATGAAACCAATTTTCAAAAGATTGCTAATGATAGTAATTTTGCAAATTAAAATAGTAATCTAAAGAAAACAAATAGAAGCACAAATGACAAGATTTGAATGTTGTAAAATGAAAATTCAGACCTGATTCGAGACTAAATTGCCTAGGTGGGCGAACGAGTCCCAATTAGGGTTTTTGATAGGTTCAAATATTTAAAAAATAGACAACACAGAATATCCATAAATCTAGGAAAAAGGCTCGTACAATGACTAAATCGCCCAGGTGGGCGAATGAGTCCTAAATTAGGGTTTTTAAACTAGATTCAATAAATTCTAAGTTGATTTTAATGTGTTTAGGTTGTATGCTAAATGATTGTTTTCAATTATAGTTTTCCAATGAAATTGAATGATGCAAAATGCAAAAATTCAACATATATGTACTTTTCACTAATACAATAATTATAAGTCCCAAATTCAATTCAACTAATGCAAATCTAATGAAAATTTAATGCAACCTACATATAGGACTACAATGTTCTCCAAATCATAAATTCAAGGGTCCAAAGGTCAGGTTCACCAAAATGATTAAACAGAAATAGGGTTCCACATTTTGGGAGATGGAATTGGACCTATTTAATACTTTAATCATTGGGAAACCTAGATCCCTCAACCAAGTGACTCAATTGAGGGATGGACTAGAGGTTTCCTTGTGTGATTGGATGGGGGTTCACCATTAAATGAAGCTTCAAAGGACAAATGCAAACACTTATGCACAAAACCCTAGAAACTTAAAAGCTTGAAATTAGATTAACAAATAGAATGAAATAGAAAAGTACCTGGAGGAATGATGGAATCAAAGAAAGGTATGAAACCCTAAAAATATACCTTTTGAAGTGCACTGGGACTAATACACTAGACTAGGCTATTTAGTCCTACTATAAGATCCTGGACAAAATCTAGAATTTTTTGGTGACTAATCAAGATCTACAGAAAGATGGAAAAAAGGGCTATACTGGGACTCATACACCCAATAGGGAAATTTAGTCATGTTACTAGGGTTTGATTGATATTTTTGTAGCCTCTAGTGCTCTTTTGTAGCTTCCTTCTTGTATGATCTTCGGGTCCGAAATTTTGATTTTGGCCTATAGGTTATTTTTTGCAAAGATGACAACTTTTGCAGATTTTCCTTCAAAGTATCTTCAAGCTCCAATTCACCTAGATCTGCAAACACACATCAAGAGGGGAAAATGTTGTTTTGTTAGGGAATAGGGATTTTCCTTGGTCAAACCCCATTTTGGTAAGTAAACCTTGAAATGAAATAGAAAAGCATGAAGGAATGATGAATGAAAAAATGAAATGTTGCAACTCACCAAACCCTTGAAATGAAGGTTGCAAACTTCTATGAAATGTCTAGCATGAATGTGGATCTTGAATCTTGATTGAATGCTTAAAGATTTGTCTTGAATGCTTTCTTGAATCATGAAAAGCTACATCACAAATGTTAGCTCACAAACACACATGATGCATGAAGACTTTGACATGATGCTTGAACCTTGAATATTGCTCCAAATGCTTGATAACTTGCTCTTTAATGCTCTTGTAATTCTCACTTGAATTTTCTAGAATGCTTGAACTCAAAATTGCTAGGAGAAACTATGTGAAATAACCTTGTATTTATACTTGTTTATGCCTAATTTCTCGAAATTACAATACAAGTCGACATTAGATCTAGGACAATAAAATCCCACCAATAATTTGAAGTAACATAGGTCCAGGTTAAAGCGGGACTCATACACTAGTTTGGGTGTATGAGTCCCAGTGGCTTAAACTTGGGAAACAGATTTCAAGGAGTGTCTTGCTCAATGCAACATTTAAAATTAGGTCTCGAGACCTAGGTGGGACCCATATGCCCAAGGTGGTGTATGAATCGTAGATCCCTAGATCTAGAACACATAATCGAAAACATTGAATTATGATTTTTCATTTGTTAAATGTCAGGATTATCCTCATAAATATGTATTAATTAGGCTTGTGGATGCAAAAATAGGACCAATTAAGGCATAAATAATCCAAATTTTAATCAAAAGGGCCCAAAACTTAATGTGAATATGTAAAACATATTACAACACTAAATTAAAGCATCACTTAGCTCATTTTATTAATTCCTAAATTAAGTGAGGAAAAGGGATACTTTTTCCGTCACTACGGTTTCATATTGTTCATCTCCTCGACTTGATCTTTAGATAAAAAGATTGCTTTCAAAGGTAGTTCTTCAATATCCTAGTCTAATTTGACAAGAGCCTTGATAAATTTTTGTACTTGTGTTATCTTCTCCTTCCATTCATTTTTCTTTTTCTTGTCTCTCATCATTATGGTAGCATTTTCTTTCACATTTCCCCTTAAATCCCCAATCTCATATTTCCTTGTAGAATGTCTTAGATCAATGGTAGAGGTTTGATAACCTGATACCATCATGTCATCTTTATCCTTTTCATTTGTAGGGATAGCAACTTACATTGACTTTACCCTTGTGAAATGAAGGAAAATATGAAACCCTAAGACTTCACCTAGGATTTCAATGGTACTTTTCCACAACATTTCATTTAGAATTTGAGGTAGAGGGGGTTTGATGGATTTGAACAAGGTATAAGATTGACTTACAACCTGAAAGGTGAGTCAAATTTCCTTTGAACAAATTTGGAATGGATCTTGGAATGAAATGCAATGATTTGACTAGGCTAATGATGCAAATAACTATTTGATGCAAAAATAATAGATTCAAAAAGTCACAGACAAATTCAGACTTCAAAAATAGACTAAGCAGAGTCCTATGCACCTATGATAAAAAATTAAAGTTGATTTTTGAGGACCAAGTCGACCTAGGTGACTATGTCCTAGTAGATGAATCCCATATCTAATTACACAATCCTCTGGAGCAAGATCAAAGCTTACTTTTCCTAGGTGTCCACTATCAGATCTTCATTGGGTACCGAGATAACTTATTTTTCATATGTTGTAAAGGTGTAGGGTTTGAATGCAACAATGAATAATTGACCTTGAAGCTTCTCCCAATATTCTTCAAATATGAACCCTGCACATTCAAAAAGAGGAAAAATGTTATACCATATAGGGGTTTGCCTCAGTCAAACCCCATGTTGGTGTTCCTACCTCCACAATGGAAATGTCAATGTAAGAGAGCTTATCCTTTTGAGGGATAGAGACTAAATGATAAATTAATGAATGAGTCAACAATGGACTACAACTCACCACTCAAAAATGGATTCCTTGAAGGATTGAAATCATGCACATCTCCTCAAGGCTTGATTGTTATTTTCTTGATTTGTTTGAATACATACAAGGGTTAGATCTCACAAATAATATGATAATATAAACATGAACAAACTCACACACTTTGACATGATGCTTTGATATTGAATTGTTACAATAAATATGCTCTTGACTACTCTTGACTTGCTTGATAATGCTCTTGACAATAATTATTTCTTAATTCTTCACTTTAATGCTAGATATCTTTCAAATGATAAAATTACTATGCATTTATACACAATTATTATAATTTCCCAAAAAATAAATCCAAATAGAGCCAAAATTTGACACTTGAAATTCAAATAGTAAAATTTTGGAATCAACATTTTACTATTTTGGAGGGAAAAAAAGGGGGACCAAGTCACCTAGGGCAACTTAGTCTTGGCCCTAAAATGTGGGATCTAAGGTATCAGGGGAAAAATATTAAATGTTTGCATTGGTTTTCTACATGGGTTTTATTGATAAATATCCAAATGAGCTATAGAATGCATAATTTATGAAATTAGGTGTACAATTAGGTCCATACACTTAAGAGGGAAAAAAATATAGTGTGAAATTTTCAAGGGTGACAATTTACAATGCTACACCCTGTAGCATCTCTTTTGATAGAGTGCATTATCTTAGCCTTCTTACAAGGTCTTGGATTGTCTATTTCTTGCATTAGACTCTTAAATTCTAATGGGAAAATATGCACCTACAAGGGTTGCTACAATTGGCCAACTAACTAATCAGGAACCTACTCTATGGCTTTCCCTTGTTGGGAATATTGTGGAGATATGGTATCTTTAATATCTTCCACTTGGGGCATAGATACATCAACTTGTTCATTTTGATCTTCCTAATATTTCCTTCCTTGGGGCACATGATTTTCCTCCTACAATGTTTCTTCCCCCATAGGTATCTCGCCAGAAATAATATGTATTCCTTCACTAGCCACTTGTTCATATGTGGCTTCCATATTAATTTGTTCAAATAGAATTTCTTGTTGTTGTTTGGTAGTTTCAACTTCTATATTTATCTTTGGCATATATTTTTCTTGTATATCTAAAGTAACCCCTTGCTGTACCATATGCTCATTTTTTCTCAATAGCAATATTTGATTCAACTTCAATTTTTTTGTTCTCATCTTGAGGTGGAAATTCTTCTTGTTGCATCAAATATTCAACTTCTTGATGCATTTTCATTAGAATCCCTTCTTGAATTGCTTCTTTATTAATTTCTTCAGCATGAGATTGGTGTTATACCATCTCTTGAAAAATGGGGCTAGTGGAGGTATCTATCTCCTATTCAATGTGAATATTAGAGACCTCAATCTTTCCTATTTGTACTTCATCTAAAATTGGATCATCCTTACATTTCTAAGATCCTAAAATAATTTTTTTTTCTCTACAAATTACATGTCAAAACTTATAAACTCTTCTTCCTCCTCATCACCTTCACTATTGAAACTAGAATAGTGGGTGGAAAACTAGGAGATTCTTTCTTATTTATTTTATCTTTATACCTCCTTAACCTTTCTTCCAAATTTTTCCACTCATCAAGTATCTCCTTCATATTCATATCATCATCTTCATTAGTAGCTTCAAAATGACTTTACTTTTGTCTTTGTTTTTTCACTTGTCCAACTATTGGTTGTGCAGTGTTTACAAGGTGGACAAGAAAACAATTGAGCTATAGAATAATATGTGGAAGTATGGACTTGCACACCCTTACCTTTAGGATCAACTACCTACATGATAGGTGTAGTTTGAATTCGTTGTTTGGCAATGGGAACCTCTATCTCTACCCATGGAAAAGATGAAGCACTAACAGATATAGCTCGTGGATTTCCTATCAAATTAGTGAGAAAATTGATGGCTACTGGAAGTGAGGAAACTTCAAGGATGTGAAATTATTCAAATTTTACATATTGGGTTTAGTAGGAAATCCCCGATTGTGCATAAAGTTGTACAATTGTAGTAATTTTCATGCAAACTAGAAAATTTATGTTTAGAATAATTTTGGGTTTAATTGGAAATGAAATTCCCGCTAAATCATTAGCATGACATAATATTAGTATGATGGTGGGGATTTTCAAGTGAACCAGAAATTTGAGGTTTGCATACATCTGATTCAATTGGACACCAGAATCTTGTTGAAAACATAAATTTTGTATTGCTCTTTCAATTTCGATAGTAACATTTATAATAACTTGATGGAATTTCAAAAAGTGTTGGTTTATTAATAAAGAGAACTTTTGCTATAGGATTTCATTGGTACTAGAAATTGTGGGGAAACTAAGTTGACAAGCAATTTAGCTTAAGAGTTTTGGTTCACTTAGGGGTCAAATTCTCACTAGGAATAATATTCAATTCATATAAGGTGTCAAACCTGACTAAAGACAAAACTTAAGATTCATATGGTCTGGAATGAATAGGTCCAGTAGCAAAACATCTCCTACTATAGTGGGGAAAACAACTGGTACTAGAAATAGTGGGAATTTTGATTGATACTAACAAATTGTTCCTATAGGGTTAGAAACTCTTGTTGAAGGATAACCTTCTCATTTTTAAAAATTTGAATTTATCCAAAAGTAAAATTAGGTTATTGTCAAGTTCTCTATCCATCCATGATGAGATTTGGGGTCTACCAAAAGACATAAGTTGATTCTTTGAATATTTCAAAGATCTTGAGGATTTTTCCATTACCACCAATGAAAAGACAAAAACAAAAATGAAAAGAAAATGGAGTCCTCATTTTGTTGGAAGAAAAAATGGGGCATGTTGTGAAACTACAAAACTGGGAGCTTTGGAATTGATGTGGATTCATCACTTGATGATGGATGATCTTCTACAATAGTTGTTGGTGTCATAGAGGAGCTCTTGGATCTTGTCTAGTGCAGTGAGAGTTCTTTGAAATTTTTAGTTTCATTGCCAAGAGATGGTTATATTTATGTGATTGGAGAGGTGATATCTTGGTTAGCCATAGAGGACTCTTAGATTATTTAGTTGTGGTGTTATTTCATGAGTTGTTTTTTATAGGTGATCCTTTATTGAGATAATTTTTAGTGTTGTTCCATGATGGAATCTTGATTGTGCATTAGATTATTGGCATGATACAATAAGATCATGATGTCATGATGTGTTCCTAATTCCACTGTTGAACCTTTGATAGTGATCTAGATAGTTCTCTTCATATTGAGTACATCGGTCATGTGCTTGAGGGATTCATGAGAGTGTTGTGTTTCATTTGGAGCTTAGCATATATTGATTGATTTTGGGTGCTCATAGATACTCAAAGATTTGGGTGAGGCATTTATTAAGATGGTTACTATTTGAAGGTTTTAGAAATAAATACAAGGATTCTTCACCTAGATATGGATGTGAGTTCATGATGGATCCATAGAGGATATTATTCTTGGAGAGAGTCATTATGGCTTTGTGTATCTTGGAGGAGCAATTTCATTCCCTACTCTTGGTATACTTGGTAGATAATCATCTAAGAGGTATTTCCCATCCTATTTTCAAATGCATTATGTTTTACATTTTGTCTTCTCATGGATATGGACCTTGAGCTATACTTTTTAGTTCTAGAGGGTTCATTTAAGGATTATTTGGAATGTTTATCTACTTGTGCATATGATTTTGATTTATGATGTCATTCATTGATGAAAAGTTTAGGAGATGTTATTGGGATTATTCTTGCTTTTGTGAATGGATTTGATTTTGATCTTCCTTGATTAGAGAGTCTTACATCCATGTTAGCTATATGAGATACATATGTTTTATTTAATTTATGAGATTGAATGGTTGGGTGTTGTTAAGGATTTTTAGTTGG
Organism: Sequoia sempervirens; assembly: GCA_007258455.2. NCBI lineage: Eukaryota > Viridiplantae > Streptophyta > Pinopsida > Cupressales > Cupressaceae > Sequoia > Sequoia sempervirens. Next base: position 28,413,277 of record VDFB02105785.1, read on the forward strand.
GATTGTGAAGGAGAGCTTACTTGAAACTTCTTAGAAATTTGAGTTTTTGGTAGGACATGTTATATGATATGATTTATGTTTTCTCTCTTTGTTCCATGGCTACTTCCTAGAGGTTTATTTTCAAATGGGTCAGTGTGGTAGACTTGGGCCAGTTACAATAACATGTGAGAGAGTATAAAACATTTTTTGTTGCATGTGTGGATCATTGTAATTGCTCTTTAATACTATATGTTTTAATTATGAGCGACACCTTGGTATGAATGTTGATTGGATGATTTGGTATGTCTTGATCTATTTTTAGATATGACATTACCCATGTAGTGGGAGTTCCTATATGTGTATCTTTTCATGGACAAGTTTTATATAGGGAGATTGTCATTGTAGTTTATGGGTTGGATATGTTATGATTTTTATCGATGTTTAGATACCTTTGAGGTATAGATGATTTGATGGATTAGCATTTTTTTGTTGCTATTTCTAGTCACATGAGTTTTTTCTCCATTTAACTATAGCTTGGAGCCTTTGTTATCAATTGTATTTAATGCATGTTTTATTTGGATCAATGCATCTTCGCCTTGGTTGGTTCATTTGCTTCCATAGATGACATGGAAGATGAGAGGAGATATTTGTTGAGATGGTGGACCTCTTGGATGTTATTGCGAGTATCTTGGTGGAGCACAATAATATGCTATAGATTCATGTGATTTCATCAATGTTATGGTGATGAATTTCATCAATTGACCCTTATGCAATGTAGACAATAAGTGGGAGACTATTAGAAATAGGGTTTTGTAAAACTTGTATAAGAAATGATTACTCTAATTATGTAAAATAAATATTTATTTGTGGTTCACCTTTAGGTGATGCGTTTAGCCACATTAAATATTTATTGGGTTCACTTGTAAAGTTGTATGTGATATTGGTTAGATACTTCATGTGTAGGTTGCACATGAAAAAAATATTTAATATTATAAATTTAGTACTAAAAATTAAATGTTGGGGTCAATGGTTTTGTGTACTAATGGTTTTGAGGTACATGGTCTTACCTTACCACTTGGTTGTTTTATGTGAGCTTGATTCTATAAAAGCAAGTTCATGCTTAGTAGTTGAGATTGGTTATCGTTGTATTAGCTCTCTTTTGAAGAGTGCATATGTGAAGCATGCATGGGATGTGTGGATACATGCTTGGACACATGGAGGAGGCACTAGAGGAGCTTGATGTTTCAAAAGTATTCATGGAGACTTTATAAGTGTATTGTAATTTCTTCATTGCTAAATAATAAACAAGTGTGGATGATTTTAGAGGTTGAGCTTTTCCTTCTTGAGGGTTTTTCCAGGGTATATCTTGTGTGATTTTATGGTATGTCTTTGATCTTTGCATTATGGTTATTCTATAAGATTGTATACATGTTTTTCTCTCATGGGGTTATGTAGGAAATTTTTTGATAAATCGGTATTATTTTCCTAATATGAAAATGTATTATTTTCTTGCTTGTGAGGGTGGTCTATGTTGAGGTATGAAAAATTTTGTTCAATGAATTGCACCATTGAGTTTGTGTGGACACGAGCCTTTCCAAATATTTTAAAGAAACCATTAACATACAAATCAATAACATGTGCTAGGTACAAATTTTTTGTATATCAACCTACCCAACACTTGCTTTTAGTGATAACTTTAACCATAAAATTATTTACTACACATTGCTTACCCACAAGCCCAAACCAACCTCAAAGCTAGTTAATGAGGTAGAAAAAATAAAAGCTAGCTAAACAAATCTAGGAAACTATAAATAGTTGTAAAGGGCCCAATAAAATTCTTTAATCCAAAGATTGTGGGCCTATCAATTGTAGAGTTTCCAAAGCTATGACAATAGGCCCTTTTAGTCATAGGCCAAGGACAAAGCAATGTGAAGAATTGACCTTATCAACCAAATGACATTAACAAATCCAAGCAAGCAATCATTGCTCAATCAGATCCCAACAATCCTAGAAAGTCCTTCAAAGAGGTTAGTAAACATTGATACACTAAAACTCCACTTCATGTGTCTTATCCTCTGAATATTTAGATGGTTAAATGAATTTTCAACTTGAGGGAGTCAGGTGTTCACATAGCCTTCCCCAAGAGGTAGAAAAAGTGGAATACATTCCTAAAAAAGGGAAAATATGGTTTGAAGCTATAAGAGAGGGGGACCAACCACCTTCAGGGCCCCAGTTCACGGAGATCCAAGAGCGGAAGGTTGCCCTAACTTACCTCAACTTAAAGAAGTGTTAGGAGACAAGGGACAAGAATGATGAGGATTGTAAGGTCCTTCAATCACTATGCAGACCCAAAACACAGAATGGGCTAGGCGAGCCAATTTTTGGGTTCCACACTGTGCCTCAAGTAGCTCTCTTCCCGAGGATGAAAGCGTGGTTCTGGGATGACAGCACAGCGCGTTGGCATCTCTCAAATGCACTAGTGTCCATACGACCAGAGGACTAAAAAGACAAGGTGAACAACTAGAAAATGGACTAACATCCTAGCTATTAGTTTTTAAGGGAACAAAACAACACTATGAAATAAAAAATATATAGATGAATATGATAAAGTAAGTAGATTAAAGCTAAGGTGACAAGAATGATCTCACAAAAGAGCCCGTTCACCAGCTAGCTCCAAGAAGCACGTCCACCTGCACACAAGAAAGACAAAAATTGTTTGGTGGTTGTATAGGGACCTGCCTCAGTCAAACCCCTGTTTTGGTGTTTCCACCTCCACAAATAGACAAGATAACGATAATGGAGAAAAATTATGATGAAGGAGAATGAAAGAAATGAACACAATAACACTACAAAATAGTAATGTGTTACTCAACCAAATCGTAGAGGAGAGGATTAGAAATGTACCACCTCCACCAAGAGTTCACTAGCTAATGAAGGAGAAAATGAGAGGACTAAATCCCCTATTGCAATGGTGTTTGTTCCACACTTTCTCTACGGAGTTGATGGAGTGTTGTTGCTGCTGCTATGGAGTGCAAAGTGTTGCTTGAGAGCTTAGAATGCAAGGAGTGGATGCTAGAATGCTTGGAGAGATCAAGTTGAGTGCTTAGAAGGATGCTTGAACTTGTGAAGAAGATGAAATACATGAAGGAGTGAATTTTAAGGGAGAATGAGAAAAACAGCCATATTCGAGTCAGTTGGTCGAAGAGGGGCATTACAAACTGACCCCAATGGGAAGTGTAACACCTCTGCAGGCTTCAAATGTAGGAATCTATCAGGGACGTAAGCGCACCGTGTAGGCATCCCTGACAGAAATTTTTTTCTGACGCACAAAACAAAAGCCAAGTGGAACGAAGGCAGCAAGATGATGTGGATTTTCACCTTCGAATTTGGTTTTCTAAGGTGAGGGAGTGTAAAAGGGGGATTTTCATAAGGGGTGCAAATTCACTCCTATACAGAAGCATTCTCTCCTAAGAAATGGATTTGTTATGAGAATATGAGAGGTCTAAGGAACCCAAATTGTAAATTCATGGTAAAGGATTTTTACAAAAATTTACATCTTTGGACAATATTTGTCTTCAAGAGATCAAGGTTATTGGGCTTCTTCTTATAGTCATGTGTCATGTCATATGGCTAGATAGTACTTGTCTGACCAATAATTATGAGCAAGGTCAAGGTGACATGATAACTTTTGTTGATTCCAAGTAGCATTCCCACTATGTTACCCATGGCTATGATGCATCTAACATAACTTTGGGTTCTTTTCAACATTGATAATAGGCCTTTTATCTTTGGTGATGGCTAGAAAATTAACTAATATTAGCCCAATGGGTCTTTAATTGTGACTTTAATATAGTTGAGGTGGCATCTAATTAGAAAATCCACTTACCCATGAGGTAGACAACTAGCAAAAGTGAGACATTTCTACATGCACAAAAACTTGGGCCTTTATGAGTCTAGTATTTGTTACCAAAATACATATACCATTTGGTACATGGAACAACTTACATAGTGGTCCTAAATAATTCTTAAGCAACCTGATTGTGTTATGATGGAAATACAATTATACTTATCTTTTTCTAGTTGTTATCATTGGTAGTTCAACCTGTATCTAGTTGTGTTCTTTCTAATAACTTATTGATCCTAATGTTGAAAATTTGCAATTCTATTTGAAACTATCACTTCCCCATCAAAATTGTACATTTTCCCATATCTAACATGATTGGAAATTAGTTTTGTGACCAAAAAGGATTGTTGGGTGGATTGCATGGTGGCTTAATGCTATCACCTATCCTAGCCATTTTTTACAATATCCAGATGCTAGTTGGAAAGGATATGCCTTAAGTCCTATTTTTCCATTTCCTCTTAGATTAGTTGGTTTGTTGATCGGTTTGAAGTAGCTCCTTTTTCACAAACCCTTCCAAATTCAGGTAACTAGGAAATGCCACCTTGTGCAAGTGGTTGATTCTCAATCCATTAATGGAACTCAAATGAAAGCAAGACTCCACCAATTAAAATTCAATGATTGTGTTTGCAAATAATTTTTTCAAGCTTTGTGGCCTAAAAATTTCTCAAAAATCAAATGCATCAAAGAAGTTGAGCAATGCTTCTCCACACTTCATGGTGTATTGAATGCATTTGTCTGACAATGTACCAAGGTCTTCTAAGATCAAGCCTCCTCTTTGTTGAAAAGGAAGAGGCACTTAAGATCTACTTGCATGTGGTCCTTTGCAAGCTTTATGTTATCCAATTTAGAACATGTGACAAACTCCTTTCCTAGGAAGAGATTTGCTAGTTGTGTTTGGCATGGCCAATGATAAAGTGCCTAGTTGCAATGGTTTTGACTATGAATTCTATAAAATCCTTCAGGATGACCATGATTTTGGGGAAAACTATCCACTCAACCTAACTAGAGAAAGGGGGATTGCATCCGAATACCTCTATCTATCCAAAGTAATAGATATGGATCTACACCCTCTACATCTGGGTATGGACTCAACCAACTAGACTATCTACTAAAGTCAATTAGGGCATGAGGGCATGGTAGGGGACCTAATTTCCCCCCCCCAAGAGGCCCTCAATCTCTTCATCAATGAGTGGTCATTCTTCAATTTTCTTGCTATGCTCAGACAAGTGCCCCTTATTTGTATAATCAAGTTCAAGTTTCAACAAATTTGAGGACTTGAGTGCCTATAGAAACTATGACCTCCTTTAATTCAGTAAGTCTTGAATGAAATCCTTCCATTATTTTTCTTGAAGGATTCAATAAGATTTGTGCCCTTCTATAGCAATCCCAAGGTAGTTCCTATTGTTGCTAGTAGTTCTTGAGTTTCATCAACACCTCATTTGAAGAAAATGGAAAGATTGAAACTACAAGAAAGTCATATGGAAAATCTTATGTAGAACTATTCAAGGTTTATCTAGAAGATTATCATACCAAAACTTTGGGTCCTATTATAACAAAGGTAATATAAAATTCATACCTAAAGCTAGGGATCCAAAGTTGATCTGAAATTAGAGACTTGTTGCCCCCTTGAGTGTCTCTTACAAATTATTGTCAAGGATTTATCCCAATGAATTAGATATATCCTCCCACTTGTGGTTCGACCTAAGAAAATAGAATTGATTCAAAATAGATATGTTCTAAATAATGTCATTGTAGTCTAGAGAGGTATGGAATGGGCTCGCAAGTCCAATCAATGGGATATCTTCATCAAAATCAACTTTGAAAATCCCTATGATAGAATTGAATGGTGTTTCATATCAGTGATGCTCAAGGCTCTTGGATTGGGCATCGCCTTTTTCTAGTCAATCCAAATGCTTAGTTTAGATGCTTTTGCTTGTCTTACCATAAATTTGGTTTTCAATTTGAGGACTTTGGTCTTTTTCATTATGTAAGGCATGATTTCCCTCTTTGGCCCTCACTCTATGTGTTGGCTACTAAAGGGTTTATTTCCAAGGCCATCTCACTCAAACTAGTTAAAGGAATTCCCTTCCTGGAGATATATCTCAACAATTAGGCAACAAACACTTTGCATGACTCATGATGCTCGTTGAAGATGAAAATATTAAACAATCCTTTAAGTTTCTTGACACTTTCTATCTCACTTTAGGCTGTAGTATCTAATGCAATTAGAAGCAATATAGAAGAAAGCATTTTCCCAACCTCCTGAATGGATTCATTACTTCAAATTGAAATCCATTCACCATGGGGAATTTTTTTAATTTAAGGGAATCCCTTTGTATTTCAAGTGTGTTAATCCAAACTATGGTAATATTTGATTAACAAAACTGATAAACTATGTGCCTACTGGATCACCAAGCCATTATTGCTTGTAGGTAAATTCCAAGTTTTCTCTAAGTTCGTGTGGCTATGCATCTATACTAATATTCTTGTTGGGTTCCTTCCAAAGTGCCATACCACAATCTTGACAAGCTTCTATGAGAACTTCTCTAAGCTAATTCAAACTACTATAAGCCTTATGCCACCAATTCTTGGTAAGCCACTCCTGTTGTACATTTCGGCTACTTCAGTGGCACTGGGGGAATTTTTGGCACAACACGATGAATCATCAAAGGAAATAGCAATCTACTACATTAGTCGGACCCTGGTTGGTTATGAACTGAATCGTTCTCCAATGGAAAAAGCCTTCCTAGTCATGGTTTTCAATTCACAAAAACTCTGACATTACATGCTCAGTCATCCAGTAAAGCTCAACTCCAAGGTCAATCCAATTAAATACCTATTATGCAAAACAATTCTAACTGGTTGCATGGCTAAGTGGGTCATGATGTTAAGTGAATTTGATATAGAATATGTGGATCAGAAAGCTATTAAAGGACAAGTGATAGTTAATTAGCTAGTCGATGCTCCCCTTGTAGATGCCTATCCTCTGAGAACATAATTTCCTAATGAAGGATTCTTCGCAGTAACAGAAGCAGCCACATGGACATTGTACTTTGATGGTTTGTTCACACACAATGGAGCAGGGGCAATAATTTTTCTCGTCACTCCCCAAGGAGATTATATATCGAAGTCATTCAGATTGGCCTTTTTGTGCACAAATAACATAGTTGAATATGAAGCTCTTCTTACTGGCCTCAAAATAGAAATTCAATGGCACATCACCCACCTAAGAGTCTTTGGTGATTATCAATTAATCATCAAACAGGTCAACGATGAGTTTCTCACAAAAGATGATAACCTACTGCCCTATAAATGCATGGTAGACTACTTGAAGAAGTATTTCGCTTCCATCCAGTTTGATCAAATTCTAAGAGTCCAGAACAAAGCAGTGGATGCCATGGATACCATTGGTTCCTTAATTGACATGCCCAAAGATAAAACAGAATGTGAGCTCCTCGTCGAACAGCTCTTAATCCCAGCATACAATATCCGAGAAAGTGAGATGGTGTGTGACATTGTAGGTCCCATGTCCTCTTGGTACCATGATAGCTACACTTACCTTTGCGACAATATCCTACTTCCCGATCTAACATGCAATCAAAGAAAATATTTCATCCAATGAACATACCGTTACACCATCATAGGTGATACACTTTATTGACATGGGTATGATGGAACCCTCCTCCAGTGTTTGAACGAGATTGAATCCCACAGTCTTAATGGAAGTACATAGTGGTCTATGTGGGGCCCACTCAAATGGCATGGCCCTAGCTAAGAGAATTCTTTGAGCAGGATATTACTGGCCTACATTAGAACATGATTCTTGTGATTTCGTCAAGAAGTTCTTACCCTATCAATAGCACACTGATCTAATACATGCTCCCGCACAGGATCTACAACCTCTTGTAGCACCATGGACCTTCTCTCAATGGGGTTTTGACCTAATCGGCAAGATATATCCCCCATCCTCCAATAGCCATACCTTCATCATTACCACAACTAAGTACTTCACCAAGTGGGTGGAAGCAATTCCACACTCACAAATCACAGATACTCAAATTTCCTAGTTTATCCTCTTCCATATTCTCTACAGATATTGAATACCATCCACCATCATTTTTTATAATAGAAATCCTTTCAAGAACCAAGCTATGAAACACCTTTGTGACACCTACCATATCCAACATCGTTGGTCTACACCTTATTACCCCCAGGGTAATGGTCAGGCAAAAGCCACCAACAAAACCCTCATCAGAATCCTTAAAAAGGTAGTCAATAATACTGGTCGAGATTGGCACCTTCACATCCATCCCGCCCTTTGGTCATATCGCACTTCCATCCACACCCCTACCGGTGCCACTTTGTATTCTCTCATCTATGGTTTCGAAGCCATCTTGTTGATTGAGGTAGAAATCCCATCACTAAGAATCTCCCTGAAGAATCTTATCAGTGATGAAGATGCTCAAGTTGCAAGACTTAGCCGACTTGAACTCCTTGATGAAATACGGATCAAAGCATATGACCACCTTCAGGCCTATCAAAATCATTTCAAAAGAAGCTAAAACAAGAAGGTTTTTCCTCGCCAGTTCAACATTGGTGATTTAGTCCTCAAGGAGAATCAACGCACTCAACAGGACCAAGAAAATAAGGGAAAATTTGAAGCCAATTGGCTTGGTCCTTATGTCATCACCACAAAGTATGGATCTAGGGCCTACATACCTACCACACATGAATTAGAGACCCTAGAGGATCTCATTAATATCATGCACCTGAAAAGGTTCTACACTTAAGTGAGTTGGGGTATTCTATCCTACAAAATCCAAAAAAATATTTAAAAAAGTCAAAAATTGTCAAAAATATCAAAAAAAAATTAAAAATCAGAAAAAATCCAAAAATAGTAAAGAGAAATAATTCATCCTATGGTGAAAACCACCCTTGGTGGGGCCTTGGATAAGTACGTTTGGTGAAAAACTAGTCACAAGAGCCATTCATAAAGGTCTTAATCATTATCTACCTTGCATCCTAGTTACTTGATGCTTCCATCCATCCCGATCTCATATCCTACCATCTCATTGATACTCTAAATCCATCCTCATCAATTATCTGGTTTCTTGGTATATTTTGGTTGAGCATTGGACGATCTTCATCTTCTATCTATCATCCTGAGCTTTTTTTTTCCTAATCTAAGCTTGTGTCATTGGTCTTGTCATTTCATCAGTCCTTCATGTCCATCTAGCTTCCTCCATCGTGTCAGTCTTCATTTAGATCCCATCACGTCCCATTGGTCTTTATGGTTTATGTCAAGCTACATTGCCCCTGCACTTTCATGTAGCCAAGGCTGATCATTTGATCTACCCCCATGGAAATTTTTCCTTCCTATTTTAGTCATCCATCATGGCCTCCATTGTCCCCTTGCGCTCTTATCTCTGGTCAGTCCTTTTTCGGATTGTGTTTCCCCTATGCTTGCACATAGGCAAGGTCAATATTTTGATCCACCCCCAGGGCTTTGCTTTATTTTTCTTTGTCTTTCTTTGTCGTCGTCTTCCATAACTTGTCTCCATCATCCTCTTTATGCTTTTATCCATGGTTTTTTCTTGAACTATGAGGGCTCTATACTTTCACATAGGAAACACTAATCTTTAATCAGCCCCTGAGCCCCTAGGTTATTAGGGTGTTTCAGTCATGTGTCTCGCGTCTTGTGTTGTTTCATCAAGTATGTCCTTATCTAGCTGGTTCTTCACAAATGAGATCTACTCGTATCATGAGATTCAGTCGGTTTCAAAATTTCCTGCATCATTTATCGATCTTTTAGTTTAGTATTCGTCTTTAGTCTCAACAGGATGCATCCTTCCTAACAAACCTCATCAACCCCATCCATCCTATTGATCCTATGGAAAAGGACGTTTTGAAATTGATTGTGATCTTTTGATACTTTTGGCTTTTGTTTATCATTTGACTCCCTATCACAACCTGTTAAGGCCGCCATGATCTATCATATTATGGTGTTTTTTGATCGGTTAACATAGGGGCATATCTTGATCCTTTTTCTTTCTTGTTGTCTTCTTATCTATCACTCATAGTACCCACCAAGTTCCCCGAGGTCTTGTGTTCCATTGGGGCATCCTTTTGTGCTTGTAGTTATCCCAATGCCTGGCCCGACCAAGGTCTTCACAACTTTGGGGTGTTGGGATAGCCTTCTTGTTTGTTGTGTTTGTTTTATGCATTTGACGCTAATTCTCCCTGGTTCACATACCATGGTACCTAGTGTCTTATGCTATAGCAAAAATCGTGCTCCAAAAATGGAAAATTACATTAGGATTGCATTTCATGATCAACTCTGTTGCATTGCATTCATACCTGACCTATGACCTATGATTTTGGTTGTGCAAAAATTCACCTTCCATCTCCCATTCTTCTCAGGATACCTATGGTTCTTGACAGGTGCAATTTCACACCCATCTTCCCTTAATTTTATAATCATTAAAGGGAAAGTACTTTCCATTGAACCAACACCACACCTACCATCTACCCTCGTTACTATGCAAGTCCTTATTGACACTCATTATCATAATGCATTTCATTGCATGTTAGGTCATCACACTCACATATCACACACCTTTATTTCATATAGGCTAAAGCAAGCATGATCATAAACAAATTCCATCTACCATCCACACTCTATTTCATTCATTTGTTAGTGTTTGTAAGAAATTTAATTGCATCTCATTCCACATTATAGGTTCATTACATTTCATCTCATATACATTATATAGTCCATAATAATTCCCATCATCTAATCAAAATACATATCCATTGCATATATCATCAAATAAAGTAAAAATGCAAGGCCCTAGATCAACTCTGATCTTTGTTGCTATGTATTGTGCGTCCATCATGTACCTATCAAAAAATTGGTATCATGTCACCTGCCCTCTCCCCTCTCTACTGTGACCTACCCACATATGATCTTTGGGGTGAGTTTGGCACTCCCCCTCTACTTGGAGGAGTCTCTCTCTAGTTGTTGTATTCATGGGTATGTGTCCCTCCTGACTGAGATGGGCTAGCATCTGTGGCCTCGCTCACACATAGGGAGGTATCCACCACTCCTCTGGCACTGATGTATGGTAGGCCACCATATAATAACTAGCCTCTCACATATACTCATCCTGCTTCACCGCTTGATATCTGACTGCATCCCGCTCTCCCCTGTATTTGTCCCAGGATCCACATATGGATCTCCACTCTTGAACTCGTGCATCTTGTGCCAACTTTAGCTAATCTATCTCTGCCCCATCTATGACACCTACTTTGTGGCCCTGTCCCTCTCAGTGTGCATAGCTAGTATTTGTGCCTACAATCTCTGCACCTCTACCCCCATCTCACCACCCTCACCCTACAATGCATGTGCCTGAGCCTGTGATGCATCTCTCTCTCTCTGCAACTTGTTCCTGTAACACTGATGCATCCCTCTCCCTCTGTAGGGTCTACACCTATATCCATGATGCATCCCTCTCCCCCTATAGGGTCTCTACCTGTGTCTGTCCTGCATCCCTCTCTATCTGCAAGGTTTGTACCTAGACCCTCATAGTCTCCACTCTCTCCTGCATCAACTCCATGTCTCCCACTATTTCATCTGCAACCTCGACTCTGTCACGGATCTCATCTCACTCCTGTCTTAGATTAGTGCTCTCTCTCAGTAGCCCCTCCACCTATATCCTCAATTCATCCAGGTCTCTCTCTGAATGCACCATGGTCTTTGTTGATCTCAGCTCTATCACTCCTTCAAGCTCTCGTTGGCCCCTCGACTAATGTATGGTCACCACTGCCTCTAGCCTATCTCGCTCACATCTCACAGCCACCCCCTCCTCATCCTCTCTGGATTCCTCTCCCTCAAGCTAAGTCACCTCTGCTCGTAGCTGGAACACCTTAGCTAGCAAACCATACCTCTCTACTCGCAGCTCCTCCTCATGCTACGACACCACATCGGCTACATCTCTGAAAACCCTCTCACCCTCTCCCCGCACGCTCGCCACCTCTTCTTGTAGCATGCTCACCTCTACCTCTAGTCTACATCTCACTGCCTCTGTATCTCTTAGTCTCTTCTTGCAGATCTGTAATCTTTCCATGTCCCCTCTCAATAGTATAGTCGGGTCCTCTGCTATCGGTGGTACCATGGCCAATGGGGGAATATCGTGAACGTCCATATCCATTGCCTCCATCTTCGCCTCATCTCTCTTATCCATCATCTCCACATCTTCCTCATCTCTCCCATCCTCTGCCTTGATCTCCACCTGGGCTCTCCTCCCTGGTCTCCTCCTCCTCCTCACCCTCTCCTGCTGCTCTATAGCCCTAGCCACCATCTGTCCTCTCTCATGTTGCCATGTTGCTCCAGCTACCTCCTTCCCTCTCCCATCCCCCTCCTCCATCCCTTCCTCATCTCTCCCATCCTCTGCCTCAATCCTCACTCTGGCTCTCCACTGTCTCCTCTTCATCATCCTATCCTACTACCCTACGGCCCTAGCCTTGCCCTGTCCTCTATCCTGTTGTCCTGCATCCCCCTATTTCCCTACTACTCCAGTTGTCTCATGTCCTCTCATTTGATGTCCCCTCCTCCCTCTCTTCTATCTTGACAATCAAAGCTCATCCTCTAGCCCAAACCCTAGTTCCCCCACAATAACCTCCTTTGGAGTAATTCATCGAGCCAGGTGACAAGTATGCCACGTGGCATATCAAACTGTCACTCCTGCCTCTACTTCCCCCCGGTCCTACCTAGGTAGGGTACCAGTTGCAATGTCTCTCAATGCTCCCTCACAAACCTCGATGAAATTGGCTCTCCCCATGGCCACTCTCACGTAATCCGTCAGAATCTATCTGGTTCACACAGAATGTCCTGTGTAATCCCAAACTATCTAATCACTTTGTCTGGCCTATGTGCCTCCACTATTTGTGGCTCCCTCCTGACTATGTAGCATCTAGTACAGAAGTAGCCTCTCTACCTCTCCTCATCTCTCCTCCATCCTAAAAATCATCGCTTCATGTACAGCCTCCACACTATATACTCCTCCTGAAGGTCATCCAATATCCTCCTCCATCTGTCTAGATCCTTAAAACCCTCATAGTGCCACACCGAGTCATACTCTACCCCATACCAGTAAGCTATTGGTGTTGTATCATCCTCCAATCCTGCTCTCACCACTCCTGGCCTGGAAACATTGATGTGCTCCCAGGCCCATACCTGTAGCAGCGCTACCTGCGTCATGTTGAGCACCTCTCAATAGCACATGATGTGCATGTCTCTGTACAACTATGTCAGTACGCATGTACCCCATGCAAATTTCCCCTCTCTCCCCTTGATGATGTGTCTTATCACCTCCATGTAGCTCAAGTTGTAGAAGCATCCACTTCGGTCTAGTAACAGCAATCCACTAATCAGTCTGCATAGGTATATTGGTAGCGGTGGCACCCCCAACACTATGCATCAGTCCACTTCCAACCTCTACCTCCGCATAAGTATATCATCTCGTCCAAATAACACCCACACGGAATAATCCATCTCTACCCCCTCTGATGTCGTCGCACTCACCAGGTGGCCTATTATAGGCATCCTTAGTATCTTCCACATGTCCTCCAATGTCACAGTCATCTCCCCTATTGGGAGATGGAAATTCGAAGTCTCTATACTCCAACACTCAAACAGGGCTGCCAACATCACCCGACGCACTCTAATCGTAGGGTATCCTAATAAATGCAACAGTCCAGCCCATGATAGAGCCTCATCATCCACTCCATTCATGACCACTATCGTCACCTCCAACACCTCTAACCACCTCTCATGTGTCCACAAACTATCAAAGCTATGCATTCACACCAAGCACCACATGTCAGTCATCTTATATTTTTCCTCATCTCCTCCCTCTTGTTCATTTCCCCGACCCCGGGCTCTCTTTTCACTGATTTTTCCCCTCCCGCTTTTTGGCCCAAACTTTTGCTCATTTCTCTCGGTCTTGTTTTCTTTTTTCTCTCCCTTGTCTGCCCCTTGGGAAAATCTGCCCCGACGGCGGGCAATCCTGCCCTGGTCGCGGGCGAGCCCTCCCAGGCTAGCGGGCTAACACGCCTCATCCCGCGGATGGACCCGCCCCTTCGGTGACAAGACCGTCCCGGCCATGAGAAATCCCGGCCAGGCGGGGTCACCTCTATCCCAGGCAGTGTCGCCCCTCTTCAGGGTAGGGTTGCCCCCCTTATGGGCAGGTTCGCCCCTCTGTTGGGCGTAGTCGCCCATCCCCCCTAACTATATTTGTAGGAGGTTTTTCCCAATCCTAGGGAAAATCCACCCTCCCCTGTTTTCCCCTTTCCCTTTGCAGGCATTTATTTTCTGTTTTCTAGGTGAATTTACCCTTCAATTGAGAAAATTCACCCCCCTCTCCCTCACCTCTAACAGGCGATTCTGCCTACCCGATGGGAGAAATCCAATTTTTTCCCCCGACCCATGTTCCTAAACTACCCCAATCCCAAAAACCATGTTTTCAAAAGCATTAAAATTCAAAATTATACCAAAAAATGCTTAAATCACAAAGAGGGTTTTGAACCTAACCTGGCATGGAACCGCGCGCTCATCAAAAAATGGTCGTACCTTGTACCCCCGGTGGATGATGTTAGAATCATAATCCTCTGGCATCCTCATCTCCTTCCTCTCCTCTTCTCTCTCTCTCACTCAATTGTCAGTTGTGCAAATGAGTAATAGTAATTTTTAAAATTACTATATATAACTTTTTCCCTCCATTTTAACCTTTTTTAAGTGAAGGGTATTTTTCCCCTTTATTTAAACCTCTTTTTAATTCAACTAATCCTCTAACTTCCCAGGGCCGCCATTTGCAAACTGTGTGTCTGTTTGACTCTGTTCAAAATCCAATCTTCATGGTTTTTCAAGATCTATCCAACTGTACCTTTTGTTTCCTCATATCGAAAAGTTGTCTGGGGGCCCCTTTTTCTTCCCCAACCGCCCTCTTGAGGGGGCATACCCTACCACTTTCCTCCATTCCACCATTATGGTCATTCTCTTGTGAGACCGAGGCATCTCCCTTCATTTCCTTCCATTTGGGCAGTCAACGTAACTCCTCCCATGCTGGGGCATCATTTCCTAGTCGCTTCCTCTATAGAGTCATCTGCATTTTTTTTCTTCGAAACACTGCTATTTTAACACTATTTCGAAGAGGGGAAAAATGTAGACATCCAAATTTGACTACTTCCACATGGTCAAACCCATCTCCTTCATCCTTCTATTTCATCAATATTAATTAAATAACTTAATTAATATATCCCCTTTCCCTAAGGTTCCTAAAGTATTTAATTTTATAATTAAATACTTTACCTTTCATCCTTTCTCTAAATTAAATAAATACATCAATTTATTTAATTTGGTCATTTAGCCTTTTAGAATTTAAATCAATTTTAAATTCCTTTTTTTCTCTCTCCTTGTCACATCCTCAATAACCTTCTTCTAATCTAGATTATTCTAATTAATCCATTATTAAGATGTGCACACCTTTAATCAGGATTAATGTCACATCCTCCACATCTTCCAACTTGATTTTAATCTTCCATTAATCTTCTTAATCACTTGTTTGCACAACCTTAATCTAATCCCCTTGCTACATTTAGCATACATTTTTTGTCAACTTTCACAATTTCCACATTTATCCTAGACCCTCTTCCCCGTGTGAATTAAAAATTCACACTTATCCCTCCAAGACTCTTCTCTTCCCCATGCAAGTTGTTAGGAATTCTAGAACTCCTCACTTGTCACATCACTCACATGAGGACAAGTACTTACCTTTTTTATAACCTTCTTTTATCCCCAAGGTACTCCCAATCATGTGAATTTAAAATTCACATTTATTTCCCCAACCACTTCTCTCTTCCCCATGGCTATTTTTTTAGGAATATTAAAATTCCTCATATGTCACTTTCCTCCCATATGGAAACAACAAGTTCCTTTTTGAGGAAATCTTCTCCTCATCCCAAGGTACTTGCAAGTACCTCCACCTCACATGTCTTTTTTCCAATTCACTTGTCCTTGTGACATCTCATCCTCCACATGGAAAGATGTGAGGACTTATGAGTCCTCAACCAACCATAGCCCTTCATCTTGCCCATGTTGCCAATATCTTGACCGTCTATTTCTCTAGAGATTCTTCCCTTAAAATGGAAGATTTTCTCTCAATTAGGCATTCATCGCATTCAAATTTTCAACTTTGAAGCTCTCATACTCTCAAGCACTTGCATTTGCATTCACAACCTCCACGATTACACCTTCAAGCTCATATTGCATAGACTTTCATACATCAATCCAACTACCCACATTTTCATTGCATTCCACATCAAATTTGCATCATTTTGCATCCATTTTAGTTCATTTTTCCATCAAGGAGCATATATTTATCAACCATCAAAGGGCCAACCAAGGAGTAACTCACACAATGTATAAATCTATTTTTCTTTATCTTTATTTTGTTTGAGTTTAACGTAGCCCAATCTTGAGGTGTTTAAGTGTTATTTCCTCCTTTTGAATTTTGTTTTTCATTACTTAGGATAGGCAAATAGCACTGCTCGCATTTCTGGCATGCCTAGTGGGACCCAAAAATGGGTCTTTTTGCTTTCACGTTTGTTGTTTTTTGATATTTACAGGTCCAAGTTACATAGAGGCGACCCTGCCCTGAATAGGGGTAAACCTACCCTAGGATAGGTGAACTTACCCCAAGACAGGTGACCCCAACCTGAACAGAGGTGACCCTACCTTGCAGAGTCGCCCATCTGAGAGACAGCAACAGAATTTACTCCTTATTTTCTACACAGAGGTGACCCTGCCCTGAACAAGGGAAAATCTACCCTAAACAAGGGCGAACCTGACCCAAACAGAGGCGTCTGTGAGGTAAAATAGTGTTTTAAACGTCATTTCCATATTCTATTTTATGTTCTTTTGGTTTATACTGACCTATTGACTCATCCTATTGGTGATTGTGCTAGTTTTTACTAACATTTGTGCAATTGTCTCGTACTTGTTCAAGATCGGAGGATAAACTACTAACACTTTTCTTGCAAAATGGTCAATCTTAGCATTGTTTGTTTAGTTTGTTTATCATTCTTTCTTATTAATCTAGGCACATAGTTTTAAGTAGGGGAGTCAAACATATTGTGTGTTGTGTTTGTAAAGTAAGCTATTGACGTATCCAATCCCCTTGCACCATTTGGCGATCCTCAGTGATGAGAAATCATATCTTACTTTTTCCTTTTTATTACCCAAGGGGCTCTACATCGTTCAAGCTTTCCCCTTGCACTTCGTGTGAGCCTAGGGAGTAGCCGAAAATGGTTAGTGTTTTCTTTCTAGCAGGACTTGCTTGGGGATTTCATTACTCCAAGGGACGATCCCAACCATGCATATTGGCAGGATATACAAAGGGGAGAGAGCCAAAGTTGTACCCCAATCCAATCATGTTGTGTCTAGCGAAGCATCGAAGCTAGGGTGATACCTAGCTAGACATGAAGAGTTGGTCTGAGCCTTCAGTATCTCGCTGAGGTTCCCGACTCACGCCTGTGACAGGCTGGTGTTCACGGTTGTGCCTCATGTACCAATCGTATATCAAGGACTCCGTAGTTTCCTTGTTCATCCTAGTTAGAGGATCATGTTGGACATACCCTTCATACTAATCTTAGGTTTGTGTTGTTTGAACTTTCTTTTTTGTGCAAAACCAGTGAATTTTTGTTTAGTCAAGTCAACCTTACCTTCTACTTACTGTTTGTTGTGTTTTTGGTCTTTTGCTATAGTCATTTTAACCTAAGTCAAGTTCATATTTTTTGATAGAGGTGACCTTGCGCTAAATAGGGGCGACCCTATTCTGAACAGGGGCAACCCTACCTTCTGTCTCAGTCCTTTCTCAACATGTTTCTGTCAGAATTGTCTATCTTTTCACCAAATAGGCGAACCTGCCCTTAACAGGGGTGAACCTTCCTTAAGTAGGGTAAACCTGCCCCAAATTGGGTGACCCTGCCCTAAGTTAGGTGACCCTGCCCTAAGTAGGGAAACCCTACCCCAAGTTGGGAAATTTTGCACCTTGAATAACCAATTTCACCTTTTGTTTGCCCATTTTGAGCATTTATTTCCCCATTCCCAACATCAATTTCCCCATTCCTAACACCTGTTTTCCTATTTCGAGCATCTGTTTACTTGTTCTGAGCATTCGTTTCCCCATTATGAATGTCCATTGGCCCATTCCAAGCATTCATTTTCCCACTCCGATCATCTTTTTCCCCATTGCGAGTACCTGTTTCCCCATTGCGAGCATTTGTTTCCCCATTTTGAATGTCCATTTTCCTATTTCAAGAATCTTTTTGCCCATTCTGAGCCTCTGTTCCCCATTCTGAGCATCTGTTTGCTTGTTCTGATAGTCCGTTTAATCCTCTTTTCTAATTTAAACAAGTCTGAAGGTTAAGTTGGGTGACCCTGACCTCCAATTAGGCAACCCTAACCTCCAGTTAGGTGACCTTAACCTTCAGTTGGGTGAACTGACCTCTAGTAGGGAAAACCTAACCTCTAGTTGGGAGAACTTGACTTCCAAATAGGTGAACCTAACTTCCAGATAGGCAAACCTGACCCCCAGTTGGGCGAACCTGACCTCCGATTGGGCGAACCTAACTTCCAGATAGGAAAACCTAACCTCCAGATAGGCAACCCTGACCTTAAGTTTGGCGAACCTGACCTCTACTTGGGAAAACTTGACCTCCAGTTAGGCGACCTTGCCACCTAGTTGGGCGATACTGCACCTTGGTTAGACGAGTCGAAGCTTTATCCATTCATTCTACATCTTTCGTTCACCTGTAATTTGCATCTAAATTCTCCAAAGTTCATTTTTTCATCATCTAAATCATATAGGTACATCATAAAGCATCTCTAGGTTGCATACCCCTCATCGTTTTCTCAATCCAAATCCTCTGAACTTCGTTTGAAGTTATTATCCAAATTGACCTAGGTGAATGAAATTGATCGTCATCCTACAACGTCTGCTTAGGATGGCCATCTATCCTGAGTCAGTCATCATCATTTGGCCCTATCAATCCACTTCCATCTCAAGTTGGATTTGGTGTCGCAATCATCTACCTATCCTTAAACTAATCAATCAGCGCCTTAAGTCACCTAGGGTGATCTCTAAACCTAGTTTAGAATCCCTTCCATCATCCAATCTTATCCAATCATCCAAACTTATCAATCATTTCATCAACCAACCTTACCCAATCTAATCCAATCAACCAATCTATCAATCTAATCTAATCTCATCCTTATCAAATCATCCAAACAATTGATCCACTATCCAACCAAATCAATCCTTCAATCGTCATTTAGGCATTGTATCCTAGAGTTTAACCATATCTTACTCACATAGTAGTTTTGCATTTTCATGCCCGTTCAGACTCAATCACAAGCCAAGAAACAAATGGCAGAACAGCAAGGCCAAGGTTCTCAGCTGAATATCCCACAAGATCCCAATAATGTTGCAAATACCACACAAGATCCCAACAACGGTGCAAATATCCCTCAAGATCCCAATAACAGTGCATCATCACAGTCTAATACTGACGTCCAAAACACCTCACCACACGGAGACAAAAACATGGCCAATCAACCCAAAGTCATTGTTGATGAATATCTTAGCAATCCCGCTAATGTTCAAATGACGGATTGCCTTCTCAATGAGCGTGGCAATAAGATTCTCGCCACTCTGATCATGAAAGAGCTCAAACAACCACCTGATTTCAATATTTCATAGTATATTGCCACCCAGTCTCTTCCTGCACCTCAAGATCCACAAACCTTGCAAAATGTTCTAGGAAATTCATATGTCCCCGAAGGTGCACCTATAGAAAATTGGTATCATCCTAAGTTCAGAAATTTTGTGATACACCAAGCCGCCAGTTATCCTCACCTCCCATCTGGTGCCTCTACGGCACCACCTGATTCTAATGACCCCTATGCGTATTCCATGCCAAAAAACATTATGTCTACTCCACCACTTCCACCTTAGCATCCTAGTCAACCACCCGTCAACACTAGGGGCACTCCACTTCTTGCATTGATGCCACCTCCAGGACCTACACCTACTGTTAATCTACTACCACCACCTCAAGGTAATATCCCTGCATTTCAGCAACCTCCCGTCAATCCTCACCAATACACTGTGATGTAGGAACCACCGCAACACACTGTTATCCCCTCACAAGCACCTCCACAACATGTTTTTGTTGCTACTATTTCATCTCAACCAACCTATCAACAACCTCCACAATAGAATGTCACAATCTTGCAGCAAAACATCACAATCCCACAACAAAATGTTACAATTCCTCAGCAAAACATTCCAATTCCTCAACAACACACTAATGTTCCCACACAACTTGCACATCAAGTCACGCAAAATGCATCACAGTCGCCACAACTGCCCCATAATGTTTTTGCAGCAATCTCACAATAGCAACATATCCCATCTCGCCCACTTTATCAGTAGCCCCCACAGCAGCAACAACCACCCCATCATACATGTGTTCCCATGCAAATGCAATAGAATTCTCTCACACAATATCTTTACCACCTGTCTAGTACGTACACCGCTTATGCTGTTGTGTCCAATCCTAATCAAAACATTCATGTGACCACTCAAAACCCCCCGCGGACTCAACCACCTCCTTACACTAATCCTCTACAATCGTACACAAACCCATACCAATAGTGTTCTAATCCACAATAGCCTCCATACGTCATGCAACAACCCAACGTTGCGTACAATTACCAGTCCAATCCATACTACGCTCAATAGCAACCTTCATACCAACAAGGTATTTCATCCATGTCCTATACGCAGCAACAACCACCCTATCAATAGGGTGCACAATCCACCTCCTACTATCAGCAACCGTCGCCTTACCAGCAAGGGGCTTCCACATCATCGTACCATCAAGCCGCTATGCAATACCAGCAAGGCACTCCATCTGCTTCATATTATCAACAATAGCCACCATACTAGCAAACAGCTTCCACCTCTTACCATCAAAATTCGTCATCCTCCTATATGCCTTACATCAATGTACAATTCTCTTACACCAATCAGTACCAACCAACGCATCTGTATACACCTCAGCCTACTTATGATCCAACTGCTTTGGCACCATCCTCATCATGTCAACAGTATCCTCCATACAATCAGCCTAATCCATCCAATCTGACTCCCGCAACACCTATCAATCAAGATCTGGAAGAAGTCAAAGTTGCGCTAAAGGACTTACAAGCAGGGACCGGCAAACAATCATTCAAGTTTGAGGACATTTTTCCTTATTCATTCGATCCCTTTGTTTCATTAGTTCCTTTCCTAAAGCATTTCGAAATGCTGAAATTTGATAAATACAAAGGAACCAAAGACCCCAAGGCTCACCTTCAATATTTCTAGGCCCACTTTCAATAATTCATGCATAATGGTAGTTATCTCATGAGATTTATCCCCAGGAGTTTGCAGGGAATAGCACTTGATTGGTTTATGGGTCTTAAGCAAGGATCTATCAAGTCCTTTGCTCAGCTTTCAGAAGAGTTTATCTCTCACTTCTCCTTTAATCTAGAGAAGGATATTGATACCTTAGATCTCCTAAAGGAAAAATCAGTGTGAGGGAGAGACCTTTGCGATCTATCTTCAAAGATGGCGATCCCTAGCCAGTCGCATGAAATCCCCACTAAGGGAAAAGGATATGGCCACCTTGTTCATTGAAAACTCTCATCTAGACATGGCCCACAACTTCAAACTTCACTATGTCATGACCTTTGCAGCAATAGTTGAGAAAGGTCCTATTCTTGAGAGGGCCCTTATTGCCAAAGGGCTAATCAAAATCTTTAACTCTGATAGAGAGAAATCATCCGGAGACAAGCCTCGTTACTAGAACAAAAATAAAAATGTTGTCAATGATGGTGTCACTGACACTAAACACATCCAAGTGGCCAATGCTTCCCAGAAGCAACAATATCCTCCTCTTGAATAGCCAATGCCTAATGCCATATCAGTGCCTCAGGGGGCACCTCATCCCAACCAAAAATCTAATCAGAATAACCAAGGGAATGGAAATGGTCAATTTACTCAACTAGGGAAACCCCTAAGTGTCGTGTTTAATAGGCTTCTTCAAGCCAATTACCCGATTACATATCCTGTGACCAAGCCACCCGACAAATCCAAGCCTAAATCAACCTGGTTTAAAGAAAATGAATATTGTGAGTTCCACAAAATTAAAGGACATACATTAAATAAGTGTCAAAGTCTGAAAACGTACATCCGAGATCTCATAGATATGGGTGACATACATGTGGATGCCAACACGGCACCTTCATCCAATGCTCAATTGCAAATATATCAAAATGCTTTCCCTAAGCATAACCAAGGCCCAAGCATATCAAACTCAAACCCATGACCTAGCAACAATGACCAAAATAATAGCACCAACAAAATCAGTTACAAAAATGTGCCATTCAATTATCAAGGTATCGTCATCCATATTGAGAAAGTGGAACCATGTGTATCTATGATACATGTAAAAGGCAAGGATCCACAATGTGTTGTTACCACCCGTCGAACCCACATCACAATCTCTAGAGCCTCCGCGTCCACCCAGCCCCAACCTATGAGTTCTCAATACAACATTCTTGACCATCTGGGAAAGACTTCAGCATAGATATCCATTTTGGACTTGCTCAAGTCTTCTCTCGCACACCAAGAAATCTTAAATAAGGCCATGCAGGACACTCAAGTTCCTAACGACATAAACCCTGCACAATTTCAAGCATTGGTAGGGTACCTCTCTGCTACCTATCAACTAGGTTTTATCCAAAACGACATGCCCTTCATTGACTCTAATCATAATCATCCCCTCCATCTAGAGGTCCTTATAAATCGGCATAAAATAAAGAGGGTCTTGGTAGATAATGGTTCTGCCCTAAACCTTTGTACATTGAAATTCATAAAACAGGTAAGATACACCCTTGCTGATTTAAATAATCAATTCGTAACAATCAAGGCATATAATAATCCAGAACGTGATTTTGAATGAACAATATGTCCTCCAATCTAGGTTGGTCCAGTTGTGCAATACACTACTTGTCATGTCCTTGATCTGGAACTCCCCTATAACCTCCTCCTTGGTCATCCACGGATTCATGCCATGCAAACCATTCCATCCACATACCACCAATTTCTAAAATTCCCATTCAATGGGGTAGAAGTTACCATACACATGGATCCCCAACCATTTGAATATTTTCATGCATTAGAAGTTTCTTTTCCTCATTCCCACTATTGTCCTGGAGTGAAAATGGGACTGCCACAGACGTCATCATCCCAATCATCTACCACCGCATTATCCACCACTTCATCCACTCCATCCTCCACATCTGATTCCACCCTTACAAAAGTCCAAATCAATAACAAAGGGTGTGGTGAATATGAAATGCGCATAGCTTTGAATGTGGTGACTATGCCACCCTCACCACACACATATGGCCAACCTTTGCAATCTACACCGAAACTAGAAGACAAGACTATCACTTTGATCTCCAATAATGTGGGAACTAGTACTTACTGCTCTTCTGGGTTAAGACAAGATGCACCAGAAGATGACATAAGCCAATGGGTTTACCACGAGGAACCTGATCCCTCCCCTCCTTTGAAAGAATATTTCTAGGAGAACTATCCTTGGCCCTCTAAGTTTGCGAAGAAGTACAATTATTAGGGGGGAAGCCTTGGTGCCGAAGAGAAAGGAAGGAAACACCATATTGAGGCTACAATAATACCAAGATACTCAGGCTTAGGTCATGACACAAAACAAAAGGGACCTATAGCATCATCTAGTGCCTCTAACAACGTCATTGAGAGAAATAGTCTCCTTGAAGACATACCAGAGGAGGAATCCATCATACACTCATACGATGATGTAGATCACACTGACCTTTCTTCCACGTTCGATTGCTTATACATTTGCACCATTAGCCTATCCCTTAAGCATCTTGAACTCATAGATCGGTACCTACACAGTAGCACACCTATCGATACCTTTCTCACAATGGATCAATACATATATCTTATGGGATTTGGGGAAGATGAACACCCTAAATGCAAAAGTAAGAAGAAGAAAATAAAAAAGGGTCACCTAGCGAAAACCTCCCTGAGGCGCTTCTTGACCTAGGAAAAGTAAAAACAAAGGGTGTATCTTATAGTGAAAACCTCGATGAGGCGCTAGAAGATGGGGATGTTCATATTCCAATTGTAGGAACTCGTTTCTCTGAATGATCATCCATCTTGATTGAGGAAACATAGGAAATAAATTTGGGAATTCAAGAGGATCCCAAAATTACATATGTAGCCAAAGCACTGTCAAAAGAAGAATATTCTACCATCACCAAGCTTCTCAAAGAAGGCATCATCAACTTCACATGGACATATTCAGACATTCCTGGCCTTGATCTTTCTTTAGTAGTACATCACCTGGATGTACGTCTTGATGCCAAACCAGTCAAGAAAAAGCTTCAAAAAATGCACCCCCAAGTGGCCCTACTGGTTAAGAAAGAATTGGAGAAGCTATTAGACATTGGATTCATAGGACCCATTGAATATTTTGAATGGATCTCAAACGTAGTGCCTGTAGCCAAACCAAATGGCACTATCAGAGTATGTACAGACTTTTGTGACCTCAACAAGGCTTGTCCCAAATATGATTTTCCTTTGCCAAACATCGACATGTTGGTTGACTTTACTGCAGGGCACAAGATGCTTTCCCTCATGGATGGCTTCTCTAGATATAATCAGATTAGAATAGCACTTGAAGACCAGCATAAAACAACTTTCACTATGCCTTGGGGCATGTTCTTATATAATGTCATGCCTTTCGGTCTCAAGAACGCAGGGGCAACCTATCAACAAGCAATGACTATAATCTTCCATGATCTCATTCATATAATAATGGAAGATTATGTTGATGATCTATTAGGGAAATCAAGAACAAGGGAAGAACACCTTGTGGTCCTCAAGAAGATCTTTGAGCATTTAGAGCAGTATAAGCTAAGGCTAAATCCTAAGAAATTTGTTTTTGGAGTCACATTAGGCAAACTGCTGGGTTTCATTGTCTCTCGAAGAGGTATAGAAGTAGATCCAGCGAAAGTCAAAGCAATTATGGATATGCCTCCACCATGCAACCTCAAACAGTTAAGAAGTATTCAGGGTAAATTACAATCCATCCAATGGTTCATTGCTCAATTAGCCGACAAGTGTCAATCATTCACTCATCTCCTAAAGAAGGATAATGACTTTAAGTGGACACAACAATGTCAACTCGGCTTTAAAAAAATCAAGGAGTATTTGGCTCACCCACCAATCCTTATGCCAAAAATTCTTAGTAAGCCACTCCTGTTGTACATTTCGGCTACTTCAGTGGCACTGGGGACATTGCTGGCACAACACAATGAGTCATCAAAGGAAAGAAAAATCTACTACATCAGTCGGACCCTACTTGGTTATGAACTGAATTATTCTCCAATGGAAAAATCCTGCCTAGCCGTGGTTTTCGGTTCACAAAAACTCTGACATTACATGCTCAGTCATCCAGTAAAGCTCATCTTCAAGGTCGATCCACTTAAATACCTATTATCCAGAACAATTCTAACTAGTCGCATGGCTAGGTGGGTCATGTTGTTAAGTGAATTTGATATAGAATATGTGGATCGGAAAGCTATTAAAGGACAAGTGATAGCTAATTAGCTAGTCGATGCTCCCCTTGTAGATGCCTATCCTCTTACAACATAATTTTTTGATGAAGGAGTCTTCGTAGTAACAGAAGTGGCCACATGGACACTGTACTTTGATGGGTCGTACACACAATGGATTGGGGGTAGGAATTTTGCTCGTCACTCCCCAAGGAGATTATATACTGAAGTCATTCAGATTGGCCTTTTCGTGCACAAATAACATAGTTGAATATGAAGCTCTTCTTACTTGCCTCAAAATAACAATTCAATGGCACATCACCCACCTAAGAGTCTTTGGTGATTCTCAATTAATCATCAAACAGGTCAACGATGAGTTTCTCACAAAAGATGATAAGCTACTTCCCTATAAACGTATGGTAGATGACTTAAAGAAGTATTTCACTTCCATCCAGTTTGATCAAATTCCAAGAGTCTAGAACAAAGCAGCGGATGCCATGGCTACCATTGGTTCCTTAATTGACATGCCCAAAGACAAAATAGAGTGTGAGTTCCTCATTGAACAGTTCTTAATCCCAGCATACGATATCCCAAAAAGTGAGATGGTGTGTGACATTGTAGGTCCCACGTCCCCTTGGTACCATAATATCTACACTTACCTTCGCGACAATATCCTACCTCTCGATCTCACATGCGATCAAAGAAAATATTTCATCCAACGAACAACCCATTACACCATCATAGGTGATACACTTTATCAACGTGGGTATGATGGAACCCTCCTCCGGTGTTTGAACGAGACTAAAGCACACATTGTGTTAGCGGAAGTACATAGTGGTGTGTGTGGGGCCCACTCAAATGGCATGAACCTAGCTAAGAGAATTCTCTAAGCAGGATATTGCTGGCCTACATTAGAACATGATTCTTGTGAGTTCGTCAAGAAGTGCTTACCTTGTCAATAGCACGTTGATCTAATACATGCTCCATCACAGGATCTGCAACCTCTTGTAGCACCATGGCCCTTCTCTCAGTGGGGTTTCAACCTAATCGACAAGATATATCCCCCATCCTCCAATGGCCATACCTTCATCATTACCACAACTGAGTACTTCACCAAGTGGGTAGAAGCAATGCCACTCTCACAAATCACAAGTACTCAAATTTCCAAGTTTATCCTCTATCATATTCTCTACAGATATGGAATACCATCCACCATCATTTCTGATAATGGAAATCCTTTCAAAAACCAAGCTATGAAACACCTTTGTGACATCTTCCATATCCAACATCGTTGGTCTATGCCTTATTACCCCCAGGGTAATTTTCAAGTAGAAGCCACCAACAAAACCCTCATCAAAATCCCTAAAGAGGTATTCAATAATATTAGTTGAGATTGGAAACTTCACATCCATCCCACCCTTTGGGAATATCGCACTTCCATCTACACCCCTACCAAAACCACTCTATATTCTCTCCTCTATGGTTTCGAAGCCATCTTGTCGATTGAGGTAGAAATCCCATCACTAAGAATCTCCCTGAAGAATCTTATCAGTGATGAAGACACTCGAGTTGCAAGACTCGGCCCACTTGAACTCCTCGATGAAAGACGGATCAAAGCATATGACCACCTTCAGGCCTATCAGAATCATTTTAAAAGAAGCTACAACAAGAAGGTTTGTCCTCGCCAGTTCAATATTGATGATTTAGTCCTCAAGGAGAATCAGCGCAGTCAACAGGAACGAGAAAAGAAGGGAAATTTTGAAGCAAATTGGCTTGGTCCTTATGTCATCACTGCAAAGTATGGATCTGGGGCCTACAAACTTGCCACACCTGAAGGAGAGCCCCTAGAGGAGCCCATTAATATCATGCACCTGAAAAGGTTCTACACTTAAGCCAGCTAGGGTATCCTATCTTGCAAAATCACAAAAAAAATACAAAAAAAAGTAAAAAAATTGTCAAAAATATCAAAAATCAGAAGAAGAAAAAATCCAAAAATAGTAAAGAGAAATAATTTGTCCTATGGTGAAAACCACCCTTGGTGGTGCCTTGGATAAGTACATTTGGTGAAAAACTAGTCACAGGCGCCATTCGTAAAAGGCTTAATTATTATCTACCTTGTGTCCTAGTTACTTGATGCTTCCATCCATCCCGATCTCATATCCTACCATCTCATCGATACTCTCCTTCCATCCTCATCCATTATCTGGTAACTTGGTATATTTTGGTTGAGCATTGGATGATCTTTATCTTCTTTCTGTCATCCTGAGCTTTTTTTTTCCTAATCTGAGCTTGTTTCGTCGGTCTTGTCATTTCACCAGTCCATGTCCATCTAGCTTCCTCCATCGTGTTGGTCTTCATTTAGATCCCATCACGTCCCTTCAGTCTTTGTGGTCTTTCTCGAACTATGTTGCCCCTGCACTTTCACGTAGGCAAGGCTAATCATTTGATCTGCCCCTGGGGCATTTTTTCCATCCTATTTTGGTCATCCATCGTGGTCTCCATTGTCCCCTTTGCATTCTTATCTCTGGTCAATCCTTTTTCGGATTATGTTGCCCCTGTGCTTGCACATAGGTAAGGTCGATCTTTTATCCACCCTTGGGGCTTTGCTTTATTTTTATTTTCATCTTTCTTTGTTTATCATTTGAGCTCCCTATCATAGCCTGTTAAGGCCACTATGATTTGTCATATTATGATGTGTTTTGATCGATTAACATAGGGGCATATCTTGATCCTTTTGCTTTGTTGTTGTCTTCTTGGCTATCCCATGTAGTACCCACCAAGATCTTCGAGGTCTTCTGCTCCGCTAGGGCATCCTTTTGTGCTTGTAGTTATCCCAATGCCTGGCTCGACCAAGGTCTTGGCGACTTTGGGATGTTGGGATATCCTTCTTGTCTATTGTGTTTGTTTTATGCATTCGACGCTAATTCGCCCTGGTTCAAATACAATGGTACCTAATGTCTTATGCTATAGCAAAAATCAGTGCTCTAAAAATGGAAAATTACATTAGGATTGCATTTCATGATCAACTTCGTTGCATTGCATTCATACCTAAGTTATGACCTATGATTTTGGTTGTGCAAACATTCACCTTCCATCTCCCATTCTTCTCAGGATACCTATGGTTCTTTATAGGTGCAATTTCACACCCATCTTCCCTTAATTTTATAATCATTAAAGGGAAAGTAATTGCCATTAAACCAACACCGCACCTACCATATACCCTCGTTACTATGCAAGTCCTTATTGACACTCATGATCATAATTAATTTCATTGCACGTTAGGTCATCACACTCACATATCACACACCTTTATTTTGTATAGGCTAAATAAAGCATGATCGCAAACAAAGTCCATCTACCACCCACACTGCATTTCATTCATCCGTTAGTGTTTGTAAGAAATTTAATTGCATCTCATCCCACATTATAGGTTCATTACATTTCATCTCATATACATTATTCTCTCATACTTAATTTAAGTTGTTTAAATTAATTATTTTTCGTTATGTTAGGCATCTTAAATTCATCTCATCAACCATTTATTTCCACATTAATCCATATCATTAACATATTGCATACATCACCACCTGCACCACAAATTGTTAGATCCATATCCATAGCATGTCAAGTCATAAATCAAGCATCCCATCCTGCATCATACACGTTAGTTGTCATACATATAAGCATTAACATACATCATCATAAGCATATACATATATCACATCATCTTGATCATCTATCATAAAAGCATAAACACATCCATATGCATAAATAAAATCATCCATCATATGTACATCACATAGTGTCAATAAGGGTTGTTGCATATCATATATATAAATCCAAATACAAATTACATCATATAGTCCATAATAATGTCCATCTAATCAAAATACATATCCATCGCATATATCATCAAATAAAGTACAAATGAAAGGCTCTAGATCAACTCTGATCTTTGTTGCTTTGTATTGTACATCCATCATCCACCTGTCAAAAAACTGCTATCCTGTCACCTGCCCTCTCCCCTCTCTACTGTGACCTGCCCACATCTAATCTCTGGGCTGAGTCTAGCACTCCCCCTCTGCGTCGAGTCTCTCTCCAACTGTTGTATTTGTGGGTACGTGTCCCTCCTGACTAAGATGGGGCTGGCATCTATGGGCCTTGCTCGCACATAGGGAGGTATATGTCACTCCTCTAGCACTGATGTATGGTAGGCCGCCATATAATAATTGGCCTCTCGCATATACTCATCCTGCTTCGCCGCCTGATATTTGACTATGTCACGCTCTCCCCTGTATTTGCCCCAGGATCCACATATGGATCTCCGCTCCTGCGCCCATGCATCCTGTGCCAACCTTAGCTAATCTATATATGCCCCCATCTGTGACACCTACTATGTGGCCCTGTCCCTCTCAGCCTGCATAGTCTATATTTGTGCCTGCAATCTCTGCACCTCTACCCCCGTCTCACCACCCTCACCCTGCACTGCCTATGGCTGAGCCTATGATCCATCTCTCTCTCTGCAACCTGTATCTGTGTCATTTCCACATCCCTCTCCCTCTGTAAGGTCTGCACGTATATCGGTGGTGCATCCCTCTCCCCCTACAGGGTCTCTACCTATGTCTATCACATGTCCCTCTCTGTCTGCAAGGTCTGTACCTGGACCCTCATAGTTTCCACTCTCCTGCATCAGCCCCATGTCTCCCACTATCTCATCTGCTACCTCGACTCTGTCGCAGAGCTCATCTCACTCCCATCTTAGCTTAGTCCTCTCTCTCGGTAGCCCCTCCACCTGTATCCTCAAATCATCCAGGTCTCTCTCTGCCTGCGCCATGGTCTCTGCTGATCCCGGCTCTATCACTCCTCCAGGCTCTCGTTGGCCCCTTGACTACAGTATGGTCAGCACTACCTCTAGCCTGCCTCGCTCCCATCTTGCAGCCACCCCCTCCTCATGCTCTCTGGATACCTCTCCCCCAATCCGAGTCACCTCTTCTCGTAGCTGGCGCACCTCGGCTAGCAGACCATTCATCTCTACTCGCAGCTCCTCCTCATGTTGCAACACCACATCAGCTACATCTCTGAAAACCCTCTCGCCCTCTGCCCGCACACTCACCACCTATGCTCGCAGCATGCTCACCTCTACCTCTAGTCTGCATCTCGTCGTCTCTGTATCTCTCAGTCTCTGCTCGGTGATCTACAATCTCGCCATGGCCCCTCTCAACAGTATAGTTGGGTCCTCTGCTATCGGTGGTACCATGGCCAATGGGGGAATATCATGAACGTCTATATCCATCGCCTCCACCTTGGCCTCATCTATCTCATCCATCATCTCCACATCTGCCTCATCTCTCTCATCCTTTGCCTCGATCTCCACTCGGGATCTCCTCCCTGGTCTCCTCCTCCTCCTCACCCTCTCTTGTTGCTCTGGGGCCCCAGCCGCCATCTGTCCTCTCTCATGTTGCCCTTCTGCTCTAGCTGCCTCCTACCCTCTCCCATCCCCCTCCTCCATCCCTGCCTCATCTCTCCCCTCCTCTGCCTCGATCCTCACTCTAGCTCTCCTCTATTGTGTCCTCATCCTCTCCTATTGCCCTGTGACCCCAACCTCGCCCTGTCCTCTATCATGCTATCCTGTGGCCCCCGCATCACCCTGCTGCCCTGCTACTCCAACTACCTCCTATCCTCTCCTCTGTTGTCCCCTCCTCCCTCTCCTTTGGCCTACCAATCAAAGCTCATCATCTGGCCCAAACCCCAGTTCCCCCAAAATTGGCTCCTTTGGAGTAATCCATGGAGGCTGGTGAAGGGTATGCCACGTGGCATATCGAACTATCACTCATGCCTCTACTTTCCCCCCTGGTCCTACCCAGGTAGGGTACCAGCTGCAATGTCTCTCAATTCTCCCTTGCACACCTTAGCGAAATCGGCTCTCCCCATGGCCACTGTCTCGTAATCTGTCAGAATCTATCTGTTTCGTGCAGAATGTCCTGTGTAATCCCAAACTGTCTGATCACTCTGTCTGGCCTATGTGCCTCCACTGTCTGTGGCTCCCTCCCGATTATGCAGCATCTGGTATAGAAGTAGCCTCTCTGCCTCTCCTCATCTCTCCTCCATCCTGAAAACTATTGTCATGTACGGCCTCCACACTATATCCTCCTCCTAAAGGTCATCCAGCATCCTCCTCCATCTGTCCAAATCCTCGAAGCCCTCATAGTGCCACACCAAACCGTATTCTGCCCCGTACCAGTAAGCTACTGGAGTTGCATTATCCTTCAATCCAGCTCTTACCACTCCTGGCCTGGCAACACTGATGTGCTCCCAGGCCCATACCTGTAGCAACATCACCTACATCACATTGAGCGCCTCTCGGTAGCACATGATGTGCATGTCTCTATACAGCTGTGCTAGTACACATATACCCCATGCGAACCGCCCCTCTCCCCTCAACGATGTGTCGTATCACCTCCACGTAGCTCAAACTGCAGAAGCGTCCACTCTGGTCTGGTAAAAGCAATCCACTAATCAGCCCGCATAGGTATAATGGTACCGATGGCACCCCCAACGCCAAGAATCAGTCCACGTCCAACCTCTGCATCTACACAAGTAGGTCATCTCGTCCAAATAACACCCACACGGTATAATCCAGCTCTGCCCTCTTTGATGTCATCGCACTCACCAGGTGGCCTGCTATAGGTAGCCTCTGTATCCGCCTCACGTCCTCCAACGTCACAGTCATCTCCCCTGTCGGGAGGTGGAAAGTCGAAGTCTCTCAACTTCAGCGCTCAATCAGGGCTGTCAACATCGCCTGATTTGCTCTAATCGTAGGGTATCCTAATAAATGTAGTAGTCCAGCCCATGACATAGCCTCATGGTCTGCTCCGTTCATGGCCACTATCGTCGCCTCCAGCACCTTTCACCTCCTCTCGCATGTCCGCAAACTGTCGAAGCTCTGCATTCACACCAAGCACCACATGTCAGTCATCTTATCTTTTTCCTCATCTCCTCCCTCTTGTCCATTTCCCCGGCCCCGGGCTCTCTTTTCACCAATTTTTCCCCTCCGCTTTATGGCCCAAACTTTTTCCCGTTTCTCCCGGTCTTGTTTTCTTTTTTCTCTCCCCCATCTGCCCCTTGGACGAACCCGCCCCGACGGCAGGCGATCCCACCCTGGCCGTGGGTGATTCCACCCCAACATTGGGCGAACCCACCCTAGCCCGCGATCGAGCCCGCCCTAGCCGCGAGCAGACCCGCCTCAGCCGTGGGCAGACCCTCCCCGGATCGTGGGCCGACCTGCCCTAGCCCCGGGCGAGCCCACCCGAGCAGTGAGCGAACCCACCGCCAAATGGGCGATCGCGCCTGGGCGGGTCACCCCTCTGCTGGGCGCAGTCACCCATCCCCCCCTAACTGTTTTTTCAAGAGGATTTGCCCGATCCTAAGGCAAATCCACCCTCCCCTTTTTTCCCCTTGCCCTTTGTGGGCATTTATTTTCTATTTTCTAGGTGAATTTACCCTCTAATTGGGCAAATTCACCCCCCTCTCCCTCACCTCTAACAGGTGATTCTACCTACCCAATGGGCGAAATCCAAATTTCGCCTCCGACCCATTTTTCTAAACTACCCCAATTCCAAAACCCATGTTTTCAAAAAGCATTAAAATTCAAAATTATACTAAAAAATGTTTAAATCACAAAGAGGGTTTTGAACCTAACCTGGTGTGGAACCGCGTGCTCGTGGAAGAACCGTCATACCTCATCCCCCCGGTGGATGATGACAGAATCATAATCCTTCGGCATCCTCGTCTCCTCGTCTCCTTCCTCTCTTCTCTCTCTCACTCAACTGCCAGTTGTGCAAATGAGGAATAGTAATTTCTAAAATTACTATATATAACTTTTTCCCTCCATTTTAACCTTTCTTAAGTGAAGGGTATTTTTCCCCTTTATTTAAACCTCTTTTTAATTCAACTAATCCTCTAACTTCCTGGGGCCGCCATTTGCAAACCGTGTGTCTGTTTGACTCTGTTCAAAAGCCAATCTTCATGGATTTTCAAGATCTATCCAACCGTACCTTTCATTTCCTCATATCGAGAAGTCACCCGGGGCCCCTTTTTCTTCCCCAACTGCCCTCTTGAGGGGGCATACCCTACCATTTTCCTCCAATTTGCCGTTATAGTCATTCTCTTGTGAGACTGGGGCATCTCCCTTCATTTCCCTCCATTTGGGTGGTTCACGTAACTCCTCCCATGTTGGGACATCATTTCCTAGTTGCTTCCTCTATAGAGTCATTTGCATTTTATTTTTCTTGGAAATACTGTTATTTTAACAATATTTCAAAGAGGGGAAAATGTAAACATTCAAATTTGGCCACTTTCATATGGTCAAACCCATCTCCTTCATCCATTTATTTCATCAATATTAATTAAATAACTTAATTAATATCTCCCATTTCCCTTAAGTTCCTAAAGTATTTAATTTTATAATTAAATACTTTACCTTTCATCATTTTTCTAAATTAAATAAATACATCAATTTATTTAATTTGGTCATTTAGCCTTTTAGAATTTAAATCAATTTTAAATTCTTTTTTATCTCTCTCCTTGTCACATCCTCCATAACCTTCTTCTAATCTGGGTTAGTCTAATTAATCCATGATTAAGATGTGCACACATTTAATCAGGATTAATGTCACATCCTCCACATCTTCCAACTTGCTTCTAATCTTCCATTAATCTTCTTAATCACTTGTTTGCACAACCTTAATCTAATCCCCTTGCTACATTTAGCATACATTTTTTGTCAACCTTCACAATTTCCACATTTAGCCTAGACCCTCTTCCCTATGTGAATTAAAAATTCACACTTATCCCTCCAAGACTCTTCTCTTCTCCATGCAAGTTGTTAGGAGTTCTAGAACTCCTCACTTGTCACATCACTCACATGAGGACAAGTACTTACCTTTTTAAGAACCTTGTTTTATTCTCAAGGTACTCTCAATCATGTGAATTTAAAATTCACATTTATTTCTCCAACCACTTCTCTCTTCCCCATGGAGATTTTTTAGGAATACTAAAATTCTTCAAGTCACTTTCCTCCGATGTGGGAACAAGAAGTTCATTTTTGAGGAAATATTCTCCTCATCCCAAGGTACTTGCAAATACCTCCACTTCACATGTTTTTTTTTCAATTCACTTCTCCTTGTAACATCTCATCCTCCACATGGCAAGATGTGAGGGCTTGTGAGTTCTCAACTCACCACAGCCCTTTATCTTGCCCAGGTTGGCAAGATCTTGACCATCCATTTTTCTAAAGATTTTTCCCTTAAAATGGAAGATTTTTTCTCAATTAGGCATTCATCACATTCATAATTTAGACTTTGAAGTTCCCATACTCTCAAGCACTTGCATTTGCATTCACAACCTCCATGATTACACTTTCAAGCTCATATTGCATAGACTTTCATACATCAATCCAACCACCCACATCTATCATTGCATTCCACATCAAATTTGCATCATTTTGCATCCATTTTAGTTCATTTTGCCTTCAAGTAGCATATATTTATCAACCATCAAAGGGCCAACCAAGGAGCAACTCACACAACGTATAAATCTGTTTATCTTTATTTTGTTTGAGTTTAACATAGCCCAATCTTGAGGTGTTTAAGTGTTATTTCCTCCTTTTGCATTTTGTTTTGCATTACTTAGGATAGGCAAATAGCACTGTTCACACTATGAAACAAGGATGGATTTCCCAATGCATTATCCATCAACCAACAATCTATATGGTAGTCCCCCATCATCTTGTTTCAAGTCATTGGCGACTACTCCCTAGATGCACTCCTATAAGTTATTCAAAAGAGGAACTAGGCACCTTTAGGATCTCTACTCCAAGGCTAATTCCACTTGACTTTCTTAGCCCCAAGCTCGAGTGAAGTTCAATTTAAGCCATGTGAACCAAAAAAATTTCCAAGCAAAAAGGGTATGCATTCTCAACACTTGCACAAAATACTTGTGCATTCCATCAAGCCTTGGTGGAAGGATTGAAAATGGTATGTTACACTCCTTAGAAAGGATACAAGTGGCTTTCACCTCATCTTTCCATGGTGCAAAAAGTAAATACTAGGTAGTCTCTTCAATCACCAAATTGTGTTTTCAAATAGTTTGGGAAATAGTTGTGGAGCCCAAAATTGCTCATTCTGCATAGTGTCTGCTATACCAAGGCCTTTCTATTGACACCCTTTTGATACATCTTAGCATTTCTAATCCAAGATGTCCATTTCATAGGCAATGAAAAAACCTCCTCTTTTCTCTTTTTGTGCTCATGTGCCAGATCCCTAGTTATCAACACATTATTTCTTATGGCCTTTATGCATGACCCCTTTACTCAACACAATGTCATTGATAATGAGGCCAAACTTTCCACATAATTCCACCAACTATAGCATACTTTTATATTAGAAACTCCTTTGTATATGGAAAAATAAAAATTATGCTATTTTGTTCATTGTGTTGTGGATACCAACTTTGCTATTCACTCCAAATTGTTGGCAATATCTAATGTGCTTGTGAAATTTCAAGGTCAAGCATGCAAGGTGGCATGTCTAGTGTCTACAAACCCTTTAGTCGTTAGCGGAATGCCCTTTATGGCCAAGGTTTTTCCTTATCTATCTTCCTTTGCCAAATCCCCTCAATGGGACTAGTAGCACAACTATTCTAGTCTTCTCAACATCACCCTCACAATTGTCAAAGAGCCACCACTCCACCACCACCACCAATTAGACAACACTCTAGCTGGACTTTGCCACCACCTCTACCTCCCAATCATTAGGGTGGGTAGCCTCCACCTTCGTCTTTGCATCACTCTTCTATGTCATCTAAAGCATGTGGATAGGCCCCAAAATTAGGGGAAATTCCTTTGCTTGGTTCTTGCAATACTAACACTGAAGAATATGCAAAACTAGTTACATGAAGATCTAAAGGACACTGATATTGCTTCTCTTATTAGCTGGGAGCTTGTGGAAGACAGCAAGAATTTGCCAAGCAAAAGGTGTGATAAACCTGATGGGTAAGATCCCCCACACCCTCAAAACATTGGTATTGCACTTGCGGCATAATTTTTATGGTTTCCTTTTTATTGTATTAAACTAGTGCCTTGACAGTTGTTTCCGTCTTTTGGGGCCACATGTTATTATTGTTCCTGACTTTTCCATTCTGACTTCAGGACATGATCGCATGCCCCTTGTAATTTATCAGGATCTGGCTGTAAGATATAACTTAGTTTTAATATATGGTCTTGTCATCAAAAAAATGTACTCTACCATTGGAATGTCACAATCCATTTGAGTAGCGTTATAATGAAATCACAACTTTTAAAAGAGGGGTAGAAGTTATTCATTGCCTGAATCCATAATGACTCCAGTTCAATCAGCTTTAGATATTGCCCCAGTAAGAAGAATTCCAAAGAAAAGGTAGCATTGAAGGTAGCAGAATAAAAGAGTAACTTGTCATGACCTGCTGTCTATGTTTGCATCCTTGACAGACTTGATGCTGATGCAAATAAGTTATACATGAGAATATGCATATTGCATGGGAAGGTAGGCATAATGGAAGAAAAGATAGGGATGGAGATGACAGAAAATAAGACAGATTCATCATACCACTATATCTATGTTGTGTGCCAAACATTATTGAATTTGTTACCTCAACTTTAAATATCCAATGCAAAGAAACGATGTATGAGACTTCTACATATGGCATGAGTAGTTAGAACAAAGGGGTGGAAGGGTACCAATGAAGGTGTCATTGTAGAAGGCATACAAACCCATTATGATCTGTGGTTGGTATCATGTGCCGTACTTGAATCTCATAACTCTTGTTTCTGAATATCCAACACATATACATGAGTATGCAAAATAGATAGGTACTCCAGCTTCACATACCATAGTGTTGATTGCTAAATCATATTACAAATGAAATATGGATTACACAATATGTTATCAGAAAAATATATAAGCAGACAAATCTGTATCGTATAGGACAAATATAAACTGGATGTATGCTTAGTTGCTCAAATTCTTGTATCAAGGGCTTCAACTATAACAAACCCCACAAACTGAATTGAACAAATTCATTAGATATTATGCCGCTTGCATTTTCTTCCAATTCTTCTACAGCACTGAGAACACGAAGAATTTACACAGTCCCTGGCAGCCAGATCATGACAACCAGAAAAGGAGCAAGTAAATGATCCTGCAGCTTTATTCTTAGGAACCCATATTTTTGGCACACCAGCAGGAATTTGTTGTTGCCCCATTACATGTGGCCTATCGATACGAACTTGTGGTGGCGGCATCATACCAGATATATGTGTCCATTCTGCCCTTGGATTCCCATGATGAAATGAGGGAACAAAGTGGTCACCTCTAACTAGATTTTGTGACATCCCAACTGATGATAAGTTTACATAGGGATCAACTGTTAGTCTTCTGAAGTTTGAATCAAATGGATAGGACACTGTTGGACGAAATTTGTGCAGAGACTGTTCCTCCCGATTGGCTGGATGGTGATGCATAATCTGATCTCTAAAGGCAACATCCATTTGTTTTTTAGGGAAACCATCTCCATAGAAATGATTATATCCATGATTAAATCTTGGTATAACAGAGGCATTTCTTCTAGCATTGATATTTTGAGTTTGATTAGATACAGTTGCCTCTGAGACTGCTATATTCCTCACAGGTGCAGCAAGAAAGCTTGGAGATTCATTGTTTACCCCTTGACCTTTTTGATTTAGTGGCCTTTGTGTGTTGGAAGAATTTGTCACTGTCCAAGAAGGCTTCTGTGATGTCCTATGGTTGTTCAACTTCTCCACTTTGCGTCGCTTTGAAGGCAATTCAAACTTATGAGAACTTTGAGAGTGTTTATGACCTGTCAAAGGCAATAAATAAATTCAGTTGCATACCAATTGCAGATCAAAACTACCATACAAACTGTAGCACAACGATACTATTTAATTACCACAACATATATTGCCACATCTCTCAAATGAAAAAAACAGAAAGGAAAAGAAACTTGTCATTGTTGACAAACCTGTACTTCCATACTTCACCCTTGCAGCATTTCTTAAACTTCTAGCTTCAGCACCTCTTGCATGTTTCTCTGCCAAAACTTTTTCTCTCTCTGCTTCATTTGGCCAAGGCTAGAAATACAACATAATATGAAAGCTTATGTTTGCTTCATAATTACCACTCAACAAAGAACTATAAACTAAAACCGGATAATTAAGACATTGAATATGCTTAATAGACACCTGTCGATAAGTTCGCATACGGTACAAGTTGCGTCCCTTGATAAGCAGTGGATAAAGGGGAGGCAAAGGCTTCATACCTGTGCTCCATAGAACTTCAACCTTCTCAATGGAGAGAATCATGCATGATTCAGAATCTGGAAATTTTTGTATGATGGCAATGAACTGATATTGTTTGTATAAAATGTGGAGAAGCTGCTTACAGTAAAAGTATGCTGCTGCTTGGCTGCACCATAGCTTTCCTTCACAACTTTTCCTGCTACAGTACGTCTACCAATAGGATTTTGCGCTCCACCTCTTGAAGCAAGATCATATCTGTTCCATAAAACACAAGGTTCTATGTTTAAAACAGGGAGCACTTGCAACAAGATGCAGTTCATAAAGTCTAAGAAAAATAGAAATTAAGGAAGCAGCAGCAATTGAGATTATGTTATTAAAATGGTGACAGTTACTACAGTAGACAAAAAGCTAAAAATACTCAGCAGTGATGGATGCGATGTCAATACTTTTCATAAACCTTCTGCGTGAATAAAACAATATCCCCAGTACAAACGTCACCTGCAGCATCAAAGGCACTATTCTCAAGGCCTCATTGTAATCAAACATATTATTTCCATTACTGAAAGAACTAAACAGGATGAATTTAGATCTTTGTAATTGAAAAGGTACTTTAAATGATGAAAGTCAGAAGTTGACCATGCCTCTGCAATTGATGACAAATGATGATTTTGGATAAGATTTCTGACCACCCCCATCTTTGATCCTGCAACAGCAACATCTATGACTATATGTCTGCTTCAAAAAATAACTGACACTGATAAGCAAGCAAATTAGAATACTCTGCCAGTATCTTGTAGTAAGTAAAGAAAGATAATATTTGTCTCGTCATTCATGGACTGAGTTTCTCTAGACTAGATGCAGGATCTCTTACTCAAACTAGATGCACTGTTCAAAGTAGTATTATGAACCATTACCCACAGCCCTAAGAGTTCAGAGAGGTTCCAATTAGCATGCAGTGAAATTAATTTACAGTCTTGTGATGCCCTGTAAATCCAGTTGGCATAATTTAATTGGCATAACACTTCAAATACATAACTGCATAACTTCTTTAATCATGTCCACTGTCCAGCTTTTCCTGCTGGCTTAAAACTGTCCTTTGGTTTATCTCTTCAAATTTTGTAGTGAACTCCACCAATCTCAATCACCTAGTGGTAAGATAAATGAATTTAGAGGCATCTCTTTTTGAGAGGTACAATATAACTCATCTGCAAAGTAGTAGGTGTGTGCCCATAGCTAAATGGACCACACCTAGCTCAAAATGGCCCATACCTGAAAAGAATAATTTGTGTGTGTGCTGGAGCAGGTGTCTCCCACACCCAGAGGTGCACTGGTGCATCAAACTTACACACTAGATAACAGATGCCGCCAGGTCACAAACCTCTCAACCTCAGGTGAGGTGAAGATATCATTTAAAATACACAACAAAAAAGATCTTTTGTTTTTTGAATGGATACAACTGAGTTATATAGATATTGGCAACTCTGCCCTCAAGTAGCTAGTTACAACATGCTGAGTACACATGCCCCTTTATCAGAACTCTCCTTCAGCTAAGCTGCCATGACTAGGGAAATCCATTCCATCAAAGTCACCAGGGATCAAACCTAGCCCTCACTGTATCAGGCATCTCTCAGGATTTATACCTTGATGGATGGTGTGAAACACCATTACACTCACCAATTGGGCTATAACCCCTTTGATGAAATTAAAATAATAAAAATAAATAAAGGAGAACTAAACGCTAAAAAAGACTCACTTGAACATTTCATATCAAGAGGTCAGTTTTTAGCATCCAACATTCAAATCTGATCAAGGAATAGCTAAGTTGCCGAATCGGGATCGGGTACGGGTACGGTACGCCGGTACAGCCAAAAAAAATTTGGTGTGGGTACGTTTGGGTACGTCCGTACATAAAACATATAAAAATCATAGATATAGACATATTTGCAGCCTAAAAAAGTAAAAACAAGAAGTAAATTTAGAATACCACATATCATGCATATGCTAAACAAAACTTAGAACTACCATAAATATAACAAATCTGAAATACCATTATAATAAATTAATTTGATATCAATTTTTCAAAACTTGAATGTTACAATAGGTATATAATTATATCGAATTCATTGTTCATTGGTTCAACATTTAAAACAAAGTAATAGTTAATACAATTAACGATAGACATCATATGGGTCATTAGGAAGATTAAGAGCAACATCATCATTGACATTAGATGATCTAGGTAAATTAATAGAACCACATGCAGCCCCACTAGCACTCTCATTGGAAGCACGCTGGATATCTGACTCCACAGTGTCAGAATGTAAAGATTGTGTGGCAGCTGAAAAACCCAAATCAGTTGCTCTGGATCTACATCCCACAACCTCGTGCCTCCTTCCTTATACTCATTCTTTTTATGAGTAAGAAGGCGCAAGTTGGAATGCACATAAACAAGCTCTTCCGCCTTACTTGCTGCCAATCGGTTGTGTTTCACTGAGTGGATAAAGGAGTATGTACTCCAATTTCACTCAGCTGAAGAAGAACTAGCAACCTACTGAAACAAAGTGAGAGGAACTTATAATTATAAAGTTGTAAATCAAACTTTAAATTTGAAGTTAACCATTTTATTATTTTTAAAATAGTAAACAATATAATTTAGAGAGTGCAATAAAAACTAAGTAATTTACTTGCGATAAAACTTTGATCGCAAGAGCTTGGAGATGTGGTGTAAACAATATAATATAAGACATGCTTGAGTTTAAAAAATAAAATAGTAATTACTAAAGTGAAATGTAAAATTTAAAAGTTGAAGTGTTTCAATTACCGTCAACAACTCCAACGCTGAAAATGATCTAAAAATGGCTTGTGACATTTGATGGTTTGTGATGAACATTTCGATCTCTTCAACTTCAGCATACATTTGTTTGATCCAATTTATTTTCGCACCCAACTTTTGTAACATGAGGTTGAGAGAGTGAACAGCACAAGGAGTCCAAAATATGTGCTCAAATCGTGTCTCAATCAACATGCCTGTAGCTCTACAATTCTTTGCATTGTCTGTTATTACTTGGATAACATTTTCAAGACCCACATCTTGAATGCACTATATAAGGATGTTAGCAATAAATTGTGCATCCTTCACTTGTCCTTCACAATCCACGGCTTTCAAAAACATTGCCCCTTTAGGGCACATTGCAATCACATTGATTAATGGCCGGTTTTTGACATCCTTCCATCCATCAGAAATAATTGACACCCCTGTTTTTTTCCATGAATTTCTAATGGGAGCCAATGCATTGTTTATGCATTTTACCTCCTTTGCTAGTAAGGTGGTACACACCTTCTCATAACCTGGCCCTGTGTACCCTTGTGGACAGTCACTTGCCTTTCTCAACATATCCTGCCAATATGGTGATCTTACAACATTAAATGCCAAACCATTTGCATATAGACATCTTGCAACGACTTGATCTGCAAGCTCTCTAGCTTCAAGCTTAAATGCTTTTTCTAATGGCCCCTTGCTTCTCTTCACACCAACAAGATCATCTTCACTTCTACCCAAAAATGGGTGGCTCTCTACTACAACATCATCAAAGTCACTATGTGTTGGAGAAGGAGGAAGCCTCTTTGATCCCCTTCCACTTCCTCCTCCTCTCAACAAAGGATGGCTTGTGGCACGACCAGCTCTTGCATCTGCTTCCTCTTGCTCTTTAATATATGCTGCTACTTTGTAAGGATGTAACCTTTTACCATTTTCTCCTGCACATACTGCGATTCCTTGTCGAGAAATGGCACATAAATGGAATTTCACACGACTGTATGAACTAGTATACTAAACTTCACAATGATTGCATATCCAAACAAATGTTCCTCCCCCTTTAACTTGTATAATTTGTACATATTTCCATTGAGGTGAATTTGCGTCGGTTTTAAAGGTGGGTCCATCAATAGAAGTAGAACTAGTTGCCATTATATTTCCTACAAAAAATTCAAAAAATAGTTATTGAATATTGAACAAAAAATGTTAAAAAAATATAATGCAAATATCAGCATCATGATTAAATACAATTATGCAACATACTTCAATATTTATTACTAAAAATAACAATTTGAATTAATAAACGTTTAATAAATAATATGTAATTACTAATTAATATAATTACAATTTATATTTATAATTTTAATTTTAAATTATTGATTATTATTTATTAAAATAAAAAAATAGCAACATAAGTAAATTTTAACATTAAATAAACAAAATAATAATTAGATTTATATTTATTATTTTAAAATGTAAATTTTAAAATTTAATTATATTAAAATACTAAAATAAATTTAATTTTATATATATATATAAAATTATAAATGTAAAAACATTAAATTGTATAATATTAAATATTATTACAATAAAAATTTGTTAAAACTTAATACTAAATAAATAAACTAAAACTACGTATTAATATATTATAAATTTATATTTTATAAAAACAATATTATTAAATATTATATTATTTAATAATTTAATAAATTTATTAATATTATAATATTATCATATAAAGTATAAAACAATATAAAAATTAAAAATAAAAACTTATAACTATTATAAACTATACACTATAAAATTAAATTGAAGTTTTACGAGCTGAGAAATACCTAGAAATGGCGGACGAAAACAGCAGAGGAAAACGTGAGGAAAAAGACACAGAAAAATGGCGGAAAATCTCCTGCACAGTCGATGGCGGTTCCCTATGTTTTTCCCTGAACGGCGTTTGTTCTTCTTGCGCGACCACACTAAGTTTCTCCTTGCGCGACCACAGATCTGTATCTCCTTGCGGCTTGCGTGTGTCTGAATGGCGGACGAAATAGAGTTGAAAACGACCAAGCAAATTGCCGCGGCAAAAACACCAAGCAAAACGAGCGGCCAAAAATAATGCAAATAAGTTAGGGTTTTTTGCTTTAACCATTCAAAGTCGCAAAAAGTTTTTGGAAACTACACCGGAATCGGATTGAAAACGGCGCGTCACGAAAAAAACGGCATGATTCGAGGAAAAATCGTG
Source organism: Sequoia sempervirens (assembly GCA_007258455.2). Taxonomy (NCBI): domain Eukaryota; kingdom Viridiplantae; phylum Streptophyta; class Pinopsida; order Cupressales; family Cupressaceae; genus Sequoia; species Sequoia sempervirens. Next base: position 28,457,337 of record VDFB02105785.1, read on the forward strand.
CAGATTCGTGGAAACGTTTTTTTAAACAAAAATCAAAACCCTGTTCGAATCCGCAGGGTTTCCAGCACGAAACCGTTTGGAAACGTATCCGTACCCGGAATTGGTAGGGTAAAGGGCCGATTCCGATAACATAGAGGAATAGAGATCCCACAAAGAGGAACTAGTTTGTGCCAACATAAGGGGATTTGACTGTTTTAACTTAACTCCTAAGTTACCAAACCATCAAAAATATCATCAAAAGCTAAGAACAAAACTTATTTTCTAGATGCACACAAAATATATGAAAGTAAGAAAAGGATATCCAAGGGTTTGTTTGTGCATGAGTCTTCAATGAGATTGAGCCTATAGGGGACGAGCCAATAGCTGCCAATTCATCTACTCACAATGCACCCGAATCTGGAGTCTACACTCAAGTCATTTTGGGCTTTTCAATGAATTTTGGACGTATTTTCTCATCATGATAAGCAATGATAATTAATGAAACTTACTTAAATGAACCTCAAATTTTGCAATTTTAAAAAATTGAACTTCAAAACTGTTCAGACACACCCACACCATGTGCCCCCTACTTCCAAGTAACATTGTCAATTCACAATTTGTCATTTCTCATTTCATCTAGAAAGGAAGGCCTAATTTGATTGTACTCAATCACTCGGTGACTAGAAAAATCAATTCAGAGACAACTCCTTTAGATAGCTAAAATATAACTCATTTGCAAAGTAGTAGTTGTGTGCACATACATCTTAGAAATGGACCACAACTAGTTTCAAATGGCCCACTTGAAAAGCACAATTTGTGTGTGCTAGTGCAATTATTTCCCACACCCATAGGTATATTGGTGCATCCAACTTACACAATAGATTACAAATGTAGCCAAGCAACAAACCTCTGAACCCCAGCTAGTGTGAAGGTATTAATTAAAATGCACGATAAGAAAAAAAAAAAAAAAAATCTAAAAAAATGTTTTTTTGATGGATACAAATGAGCTACATAGATATTGGCATTTTACCCTTAAGGAGTCATATACAACATATGGTGTATACATGCACCTATATCAAAAACTTCTTGTAGCTAAGTTGCCAAACCAAGGAGATCCATTCCATCAAAGTCACCCAAGGATCAAGCTTGGCCCTCACTATATTAGGTATCCCCCAAGGATTTGTACCTTGGTGGATGACATGACACACCATCACCTTCACCAATTAGACTACAACCCCTTCAATTAAATTTATAAAAAATACCAAAGGGGATGAGCTCAATTGGTGAGGATGATTGTATGTTCCACAACTACAAGACTCATCAAGAATCACCTAGACTCAAAGAGTCCCGAGGTGGTTGTGGCTTTGTGATCAAGGTACTTGGCAAATCTGGTTAGACTCACCAAGTCAATCAGATTTGCAAACCCAACAAGTACCATCACTAAGACTAGGTTGTTTAAGTCAAACATAAAAATTAGAAACCAAACCAAAAAAAATTCAAACCTAACACTCTAAAATATCCTCTTAACACTCTCAAAACACATTCATTTTATTTGCAAGCACAAGGAACAAAAAAAAGAGTATTGAAGCTAAAATCACAAGCTGTTGAAGCAAAAACCAGCAGACAACTCAAGCAGGAAATATTGATTTGGTGCATTTTGAAGAGACCATAATTGATTTGGAGCAGCCCACTGTCAAATTCAAGCAAATTTGAAGAGGTATTTTCCTATTTTGAATTTTTTTCTTTCCCTTTTTTAAAATTTCGTTGTCTTTTACATTTTTTATTTTTTTTCATTTTAGATTCACGGAACAAGAAATAAAAGTGGGAAAAATAAAGAGAACTCATTTTTACATCATTTTCTAGTTTCATTGTGAATTATTTTTGTTTTAGATCTCCTTTTATGAACAAACCCTAGCTATTTCTTTTATTTTTTAGCTGCAAACCCTAACGTTTTTTACTTTTTTTCTGATTTATTGGCTTAGTTTACTTAGAAACCCTAAAATGTTAATTTATTTTTTATTGTAGCATACTTCAAATTTATATACTCTTATAACGTTGTGCCCAATTAGAAAGGACTCGTTGGGAACATGCCATCTCAAGGGCAAAAAAGAGGGAATTGATTTGCAAATTTTGCAAAATAAAAATTAGTGGGGTAGGCATTAATCAATTGAAATATTCCCTCACACATACAACATGTTAAGATATTACTTTGTGCCTAGCTATGCCTATTGAAGTAGTGTGCAAAGTACAAAGTCAATTAGAGACATTTGACCAACAAAAGGAACTAAAAAAAAGTAAAAAGAAGGTATGACAACTATTCATGGAAACTCTTGCTCTCTAATTCCTCCAATCCCTAAATCAATAACCATTAGTGGCAATGGCAGTTCTAATGGCAATGCTAGTGTTGGGCCTAGAATTCATGTATCTATACTGAATTCATATATCATACTACATATAGCCCAAGAGACGTAACAAGTTGTCAATGTAAAGGTTGAATGATTTTGTTTATGTTCATTACAACATTCACCTCTGTCACAAGCAAATTTTGGGCATTGGCTTATCTCCCATCACTCTAAAGGAGGTTAATCCACAATCAAATTGGATCACCAAGGCTAAGGACCTCGTCTTCAATAAGGAGGATTATGTATGGATTGACCAAGTAGATTAAGAGGCAAGAGTAATAGCCATGGCAAAGGAGGATAGAGAACAAATAGATTGCTTGGATGTTGGTGTATTATAGGTAAATATCATGGCTGCATCATTATCGAGGACCTATCTTAGATGCCCAAACAAGACTTGTACAACTACAAATGTTGGAACAATTGATATAGGATCCTGTAAGCCATAAGTATACTTTTGGTTTTGACATTTTGTTTTGATGCCATGGATTTCATAATCCATGAGATTTGTATACACTTGACAATATTTATATATTTAAAAATGTTGTTTCCTTAAGATTAAATCCACTTTACTCTTGATTGATGTATACTTGTGTATGTGATCAAAGTAGCTTCTATTTGATTAGTTTATTATGTCTTTGAAGTTTATTTATCAAATGGTGCATGATAAAAGCTTTAAATCCTTAAAAATCTCTACATGGTTTTTTCAATTAGTTGAGTCTAAGTGTCAAGTTTTATTTGGAATCAAAAATCAACTTACTGAGAATGAAGCGAGTCCAAGTTGTTATGTCCCGAACTCTTCTTGAGTTGGCCGACGTGATTTTTACAAACTAGTGTTTTTAAACACTGCTAAATAATTTAGTTTTAGTTAGCTGTGGCCGACTTGCTTCGGGTTGGCGCCATTTAGTTTTGAAATTTGATTTCTTTTGTTTAGCTTGTTGAGGCCGACTTCTCTTGGAGCGGCATCATAAATTAGTATTTATTGTTGTTGATTCTGGTAGCTTCGGCCGGATTCAATACGCAAGTAGAAGATTCGTAATTCTGATTGAATATTCTTTCTCTTATTATTTGTTTAGTTATGCGAGTAGTAATCTTCAATTTCTCTTGAGTGAAGATTCATGTCCTCAAAGGACACGTCACATAAGAAGACGTGTCTCCACTTTGTTGAGACATGTCTCTCTTTGAGATACGTCCTCTCTACCATATACAAATATTGATTCAATCTCCTTTTACGGATATAGAAATAGATAAATAGTCCGTATTAAGAAGATCTGAATAACATCGTCTGAGAATTCTAACTAAGTGTTCTTTCATAGTAACTGTCTTGGGATTTGCTTATTCTTATCTGCGTTTGTACCCTGATCAGATTTGTTAACCTGTAACAATTGTCATTCTTGAACGGGATTGATCACCACGAGTTTGGAGATTGTATCCTGCCTATTGGTGAAGTGTGTAGCATCTTCATGCGCGGCATCAAGTACTGGACGTAGTCGCAGGCCTGAAGACTCGTGTTTAGCTTCCATTACTTCTATTATGCATTTCCAGGTTGATTCGTCACAGGGAGAGTGGAACTGAGGTAGCGATTGTTTTGTTACAGGAGCAAGGAACGATCCACCACAGTGTCCAGGCAAGAGCCTTTGGCTCTAGCCACTATCATTGCTTTCATCAGTAGATTCTAAGGGTGCGAGACCATTTTGCGAGCACCATCTCCACCTTCAGCGCGGACTCAACACATTCACAATTGAGCGATCACCACGCATTTCGGGAGCATATAGAATAGACGGCGCCACTGTAAGGGCGACAGAGCCTCTAGCGCATGATCACCAGGCTCGAACGAGACACTCCAGGAGACCATCATTCATCACAAGTCACCTAGTTTATGTTATTCGATCACCCAGACTAAAGGATCTGTGTCAGGAAGTCAATATCGGGCATTCATATCGACAATCTATTCATCAAAGGCCATCGGGAGTGGGTCTGCCTATCGAGCTACATTAATTCACATGTATATCTTCTCAGCTCGAAATATAAATATATGAATTCCAGCTCTTGCAAATTATGTTGATGTTTATCACTCTTGTTGTGCGAATTATTATTGATTTGAAACTTCTACATAACTGGAAATATTCCTATAGTTATCTTTGTTATTATTCAGTCAATTACTGCCCTAGTTCATTATACAAGTCTTGTAGCTATGGTATATTCCTTTGATTATACCATCTACCAATGTTCAAACCCTTGGAGGTACAAATTGGGCCAAGTTCAACCCCTAGGTGACTTTAATGGACCGGTTCCCCCTGCTCATGGCAACATAGCTAAAGGAGGCTTCTAAAATAGATGTACACTTACTCAACATGTTGTAATCCACTTAAGGATGGAGTTGTTGATAGCTAGAGGTAATATAGTTGTATTCGCCAAAAATAAATAAGTAAAAGAAGTGAACACTAAAAAGGCCTCACCTGAACATTTTAAATCAAGAGGTTATTTTTTAGCATCCAATGTTCAAAAATGATCAGGGAATAGATTTCCCACAAAGAGGAACTAATTTTGTGCCTAGAGAAGGGAGTTCGATTATTTTAACTTAACTCCAACAATTCTCAAATTTGTGGACTTCTAAAGTGAATTATGGATGTATGTGTCATTATGATAAGCAATGGTCATCTATGTAACCCCAAGGACATGTCTCATAGGCTTTTCTAGTTGTACCCATCCCAAGGACATGAGGATGACTCAAGGACATCCCCCAACCTTCCTTGTTTTTAATTAAATTTCCCTAAACGTCTCAAGGACATGGGGATAGATAAACATCCTCAGGACAACCAAGGATGTCTCAAATGTCCCCCAATTATCCTAGGGATGGTCGGTCATTCCTTGCACTCTAGATGTGTTTGCAATTAAAAAAAGTCCATATTTTAAAAAAGACTGATTTATTGTTTTTTGTGGACCCCCACACCACTCTTAGCCCTAAAACAATTAAAAAAGGCCTCCCTGTCTCATTTTAACTAATTTTTACATGCCAAAAAAAAATCACAGCCAAGTTGGAGCAAAGAAAATTTATTTTGAGTAGGGTTTGAAAATGCAACTAGAAAACCAGCATTGGTGAGTAGTGAGGAGTGAGGTAGCAAGAGAAGTGAAAGAGGTAAGTGAATCTTCCACTTCCTTTTTTCAAAAAAAAATTAAAATTTAAAGGAAGAAATGTATAATTTTTTTTTTCTATTTTCAATTTGCACTTACATATTGTTTCACAAAACAAAACAACATGAGCAGCAACAATGAGAGTAGTGAGCATGATGAGATGGATGAAAGAAATGAAAATCAAAATGTGAGTTTCACGCTCACTTGGGAGTTCATCAAGGTGTGGGAGTGCTATGGATGAAAGGGGACAGCCACAAAATCCATTGGGTACCCTTTTGAAGTTTTAAAAACTTATGCAAAAAGCCCTTTTAATCCCAAAAAAACCCATTCTCCAATTATTGATTGCCCTACGCCAAGATAAAAAGAAAAATTTGGAGAGTACTAGAGTGTGGTTGTCACATTTACAAAAAAAAAATTAGAGGGAGTTACACAAGAGTATATTGTCATCTATTGGGCTTTACAAGACAAGGGGTGAAGGTGTGTCAAGATAAAAGATGATGAGAAGCTAGAGGTTTATAGATTACATAAGGAGGTGCAATCAAAGTCTACAGGTGCGCCAATGCCAACACAATCCACACAATCAGCTATGCATATGCCCTCTATGGTTGGTAGTGGTAGTGGTAGTGGTAGTGGTGTGTCTCAAGAGAAAGACTATTGTTAGTGAGAAGGCAGGGACAGTTGCATATTTGTTCATTATGCAAGGGATGTAGTAGTCTTCCATTGCCAAATTTTTCTATGCCCATGCCATCTCATTCCATGTAGCGCATTCTCTTTACTTCAAACAAATATTCAAAGATGCAGCTTCTATTGGTCCCTCATTCACCCACCCAAAGAACATAAACTATGCACTACCCTCCTTAACAAAGAATATTCCAAGGTGAGTTTGTTGATGAGGACATGAAACACAATTTGATTAAGATGGGCTGATCTATTGTCATAGATGGGTAGATCAATATTAGACATCAGCCACTCATCAACATCATAGTCTAATGTTTAGCTGGCTCTTATTTTCTTAGAGCTATTGATTGTTCTGGGAAGCATAAAGATGAACACTTCTTATTTCATATTTTGGGAGATGTCATAGAGGAGGTTGGGGCCTCAAATATTCTACAAGTGGTCACTAATTTGGCACTTGTGCAAATTAGCTAGCATGATGGTGGACAATGCTTACTATTGGATTTATTACATCTTTATATAATAGTTAGATAAAAATAAATAAAATTAGATTAAATAATAATAAATAAATTAACATGTAAATGTTAATTTATAATGAATGTTGGAGTAAAAAGGTAATCACCTAATAATTAATTAATCATTAATTAATTATTAGGCCCCTTTTACTTTAATTGCTTAAGTTAAACTTAGGAGTGTCTTTTTATTATTAGACTAAGCTATTATAGGTCAAGTTGTCTAAAACAATTTTGGGCTAGAAATTGCTTGTATTAACATGAGGAGAAGATTACAATATATAGAGGAGATAGATCACTGTAGACATTTAAGATGTCTAACTACCTCACCTACTAACTACTGTAGCAATAGTAGTATTGACCATTAATACAAGTAGAATATAATATTCTAACACCCTCCCTTAATGGTCAATCGTCTAACTAGCCTACAAAAAACAATTTGCAGGTCGTTTGGTCACAAATTCTTTAGAACACTCTACTGCTACGGAGACCCTCCCTGGATCTGCAGAATGTTGATGACCAAAAACCATCCAGAATAAAACAGAGAAGGTTGCCCCTTCTTTAGAAAGCTCTGCAACAAGAGACAAGAGTCTGCCACTGACTCTGCCACGTGAGATGAGTCCACCACCAACCCTCCCAGAATCTACAGAACTTCAGACCAGAAAACGTCCAACCTGATGTTGGATAACAGAGCTGTCCTTCCCTGAAACTAGAGACACACGGAGAACAGCGCCACGATTTTGAGATAAATCGGCAACGAAACTTTTGAGGGCATGGCGCAGTGCAAGAAGCTATGCAGATGTTCGCCTCGGCAGGAGGTGTGACCAAATAGGCTGCAACCAACACACGAGGTTAAGGAAAAAAAAAGCCAAAGCCTAGATGACAAATCGTCATTTTTAGGAAAAAACGGTAAAACCGAGAGGATACGCGATTTGGCGAATTACAAAAACCAAAAGTAGCGGCATGGATAAACACGGATCAACATACAAAACATGTTTTTAAGGAAAAATGGTAAACCCTATAGAAACCGAGAGAGCCCTCTGGCCTGAAGAAACCCGACTAGGGTATAAAGGCGACCCTTAATTTTTGAGGAGAAAATTATAAACCACATTGGGTAAGGGAAAAAATTATGAAAACCCGTAAGCTAGATTTTTTATTTTTTTTTAATAAGGGAAAAAATATTTAAAAAACCCAACAAAGAAATCTCACGCAACACTGCGAATTACAAAAGCCCAGAAACAGGTAGCCATCGATTGTCGGCTGAAAAATAGAGGGTTTGGAACCCTAGCCGCCAGAACAAATCTGCACAGAAATCGAGGCACGGAAAACGAGGTACCCAGATAAATCGGAGACCAACCCATTGGAGCTCTCGAAAAACCCAGAAGGAATCTGCAATAAAAATAAATTTTCAACTTGATCTGAGGGTTCAAAACCCTAGTCGAAATATCTAGAACCCTAGCCACCATAGATGAACCAGAAAGTTGCAGAAAATAGCTTCAAGATTCCTCAAATCACAGCAAAAGAGTGACTGCAAATGACGTCTTCAAAGAGCCAAGGGTAACGAAGCAGGAGATCGTATGAAATCGCGTCCAAGAACAAGTAAAAATGTGTCCAATAAACCAGAAAATCACGACCTGAAACCAGAGACACGAAAAACGTTCTCAGTCGCGCGACGCTAGAAGGCACGAATCATGTCTACAGGTTGAAGAAAAATGCGACGGCCTTCAAGAAAACGTCCGAAGTTGCAGACAAATCACGCGGAAAAAGCACGGCGCCGTCGCAGGGTTGAAGCAAGTCCGACATGGGAGAACACAGCCGGCAAAGAGGTCGCGCGGGCAAAAAATGGAGGTCGCACGGACTGCAAAAAGACGAAACCCTACAAAACGACCTTCGAGCCGCGACCAGAGATGACAAGATCGTGTCACAGATGTCGCGGACTGATGAAGACGCACAGGAAAATGCAGGAGAAACACGAAAAAAATACTAGAAGACAAGTGACGCCCAGGAGAAACAAAAATTTTCCACGTGCTCGAAAGAAACACGCGCTCAGGAGCAGAGGAGACCACGAAAAAATCTGCGGGCCTAGGGCATGATTTTTTCCTTTAATAGGAGCACGAAAATCTCAGACCAAGCAACCACGAATTTACCCAAAAACAAAGAGCCTTCCCAGAATCCTGAGCCCTCCCGTGAGGGAGACGAGCTCAGTATGGCTCTGATACCATAAAACAATTTTGGGCTAGAAATTGCTTGTATTAACATGAGGAGAAGATTACAATATATAGAGGAGATAGATCACTGTAGACATTTAAGATGTCTAACTACCTCACCTACTAACTACTGTAGCAATAGTAGTATTGACCATTAATAATATAAGAATATAATATATTCTAACATTGTCTCATTGCATAGGATAAGGATACTTGTCACAATCTAATCAAAACCTCATCTAGGGGTTTTTTTTTCTTTTATAAGCATTCATTATTGTACAATCATTATAATTCAAATTCATTATTCAACATTAGACACATTTGTGAAACAATCTCTCTCAAGGTTGCGTAGCACTCAATCATGGCTTTTTCTCTTCAAATGTGATAGGTGTTTTGGTTGCCGGACATTTCTAGGAGCTGCGGGGTTCACTATCAAATCCAACATAGTATCACAACACCAAATCTATGACTTATGTCCAAATTTTGAGAGATCCGGCCTTGATGGAAAATCGGCTCATCCTATAGTAAAACGGGCATCACCGTTGGATCTAAAATGGCCAAAAACCATAAGAACACTTGTCAATTCGTCAAATTTGGAGCAACTGCAAAAAAAAAAAAAAAAAAAAAATTAGGGCTTACACAAATCTCGAGACAAAATCCGTACAGTTGCCAAAAGCTTGCATAGGCCTTGCATCCTCTCTACGTCAAACGATACAAGTAGGGAAAAGATTCTTTTTTTTTAATATTTTTATTCAAAATTAAAAAGCAAAAAAAAAAAAACATCAATAATAAAGGCTTTTAGGGTACATATAGTACCCTGTGTCTGACCCTACATGTCAGGTCAATCATGGCTCCCATTGCCATCACCTACCCATGTGCTCTGCACCATTTTAATACAAGCACAATTTTTGGACCCCGAGTGCTAATACGTTGAACAACACCATGAAAGACATAGGGAAGATAGATTGGGTGCAACAAGTGGTGGCAGAAGCTAGAGATATTCAAATGTTCATTTGCAACTACCACACCTCACTTGCTCTCTTCAAGATTTTTTCGAAGAAAGAATTCCTCAAACCTATAGAGACAAGGTATGTTGATTATTTCATTTTGTTAGCGAGGATCTAAGTTACCGATTTGAGTACGAGTATCGAAACCTAGTACAGCAAAGAAAATTCCTTGAACAACACCATGAAAGACATAGGGAAGATAGATTGGGTGCAACAAGTGGTGGCAGAAGCTAGAGATATTCAAATGTTCATTTGCAACTACCACACCTCACTTGCTCTCTTCAAGATTTTTTCGAAGAAAGAATTCCTCAAACCTATAGAGACAAGGTATGTTGATTATTTCATTTTGTTAGCGAGGATCTAAGTTACCGATTTGAGTACGAGTATCGAAACCTAGTACAGCAAAGAAAATTCCTTGGGTATGGGTACGAGAATATATATATATATATATATGTTCAAAATTATAAATTATAAGAACGTTGATACTCATAATTTCCAATAAATAGAACATTTAAATACCTCGTATCCATAATTTGAATAAATGAAAATACTCTAGTCTCAAAAGCATCAATGCTCCAAAGTTGAAAGTTACACTCCTTACAAGGACATGATTATGAGCAACACTTTAGGATAAAAGATGGTCCACTAAACTGCACATTTTTGTAGTGTAAATTGTTGTGATTTTCACAAGTTCCCTATTATAGAGGAACTAAAGTCAAGTAAGATGTAAATTTCAAATGGAATATTTTATGTAATTTGATTTATATATAATGACCAGCACATAATCGCTGATTATACAACTCAGTTGGGGTTGAATGTATGTCTTTTAGTGCTTAGATGCTGAAATAAATTTTCCATGAAGTTGCCAAAAATCTCTTTGGAATATCATGAGACAATTGTTAGGTCCGCCAAACCTTCAACTTGATTAGATCCTTAAAAATTTAAGGAACTGTAGACTTAAATTATGGCACCCACAATTGGTAACACTGGGGAGAATATGAAATGTTGCACTTGAATACAAATATCCCATGAATCCTCACAAAAGGACCCACAGGGAACCCAAGCACCTAGGTAGTACCCTAGGCACCCAAGAACAAACCAACAAAGGACCAATACCAAGACCGAACCCACACAAAAATTGAGGTGAAAATAGGACACAACAACATAGGTGAGGATGATTAAGGTGCAAGAAGCTCTATAGTTGATGTTGGTTAATTCAAAGTGGAGTAGATGATCTATTGCAAACACTGCATAAGGAGAAGTATTAAACAAAAAATCCTTAATGATGATTGGTGGTCCTCTGTGAGGTAAGAAATTGTTGAGTTTTAATAACTTGCTGATTTTATTAATAAATTGATAATTTTATTGATGATTTTATTATTAAATTTTTTATTTTAATTTTTTGAATTGTCTTTTTCAAAAAAATTGTTTGCAAATATATTTGCTCATTCATCTCACATGTTTTAAATGTCATTAGATATGCTGATACAGACTCTCCTAGTCTTGGAGAGATTTATGAAACATTTGACAACATGCTTAGGAAAATGAAGCAAGCAATTTGTAACAAGGATCTTGATTTGGGATTATATGAGCAACATATTAAGTCCATTTAGAGGCAATAGTGGAACACTATGAACACCCCACATCATATGGTAGGCCTTTGCTCTAATCTCAAATAGTATCCACCAAAGGCTAGTAGGTTGTCTATTTTTGATGACAAAGAGGTGAAGGAAAGGTTAATTGTTGGTTTGAACAAAGCGTTTTACCTAACTGGTTCACCACCTAGGTCGCATTCACACTAGTTACTTAAGTTTACTTAAGATACACATAGGATACTTATCACTTTATGTCTCAAATCATAAGATTAAGACACATGTCGTAACCTTATGTAATCTTATGTCTCACCTTGGCCTATATAACCAAGGAGTTCCCTTTGCATTCTCAATCATTCTAATCAATCCATTATCATTGATTGCTTGCATCCTTTGATAGAATAATATTATTCTCTCATAATTGATCGCTTTCGTGATTTCATTGAAGTTCCTAGATATTGGTTTGCTACATCTTCATCCAAATTTTGCATGGTATAGAGCATTTTATACCAACTATTACATTAATAAAGGCCCTTTGAAAGATGTATTCAATTGAAGAGTTGAGTATACTTTGCACACAATGGCTTTCCATTACTAATCTTTGTGGTCCAACATTTAGCAAACCAGAGGCAAAGATTGATAGAGCTACATTAGTTCAAACCAATCTTATTGGATGGTGGACATGGCACGACAAGGATACATTAGAAATCGGGATGCTTTCTATTCGCCTCCTTTCACAAGTTGTTAGTTCCTCAACTGCAAAGAGGAATTGATCCACATACAACATAATTCACTCTATCAAGAGGAATAGGCTGACCTCTAGACAAGTAGAGAAGTTGGTGGCCGTGCATAATTCTTTGTAACTCCAAGATCATCGAACTTCAAAGTATCGGCAAACTACAACTTTACAATGTTATGTTGATCCAAAAGACACCACCCAAATTGATAAGGAGACACAAGAGGGATTGGTTGGAGTTCCATTTGATGAGGCAGTCCCTCATAGTGGCAGTGACACAGAGTCAATCTTTGATTTTGATGCAGTGTTAGCAAATGCCGATTAGGGGCAGCCTCATACTTTCTATCACTATGTTTTTGTGACTGTCATTTTGACGCTTGTAGTTCAAACTTGCAACCTTTGGGCATTTTTTTGTATTACTATTTTTTCATTTTATATATACACACATTGACAATGAATTATGAAAGCAAATAAATTTAAGTTTTGATATATATTAATATTAATTTGTTTGACTCTCATGTGAACTCTAATGTGTATCAAGGATTCTATAACATATATATCAATATGATGAATGCCTTATCAATGTTATCACATGAATATTTGAAATTTCCCTATATTTTTAAAATTTTCCCTATTTTTTATATAGCCGTCCCCTTTGCCATCCTTTGCTGTCTCCAAAGATAGCCTAAAAAAAATCCATCCTAGAAACGCATCCCCCTATCCCTTGCCATCCTCATTCCGGAAACTTGGTGGAACATAGATGCTCATTAATAAAAGTTGCAAAATCAAACTTGTATTGATGAACATGAAATTTTGTAATTAAAAAAAAGAACTTTATAATTGTCCGGACACACCCACATCCTATGCACCTCCACTTCCAAGTGGCATTGCTTATTCACAATTTGTCATTCTCATTTTCTCTGGAACAGAAGGCTTAATTTGATTGTGAAACTTGTAATCAACTCAAACAGAAGAAGAACATTAAAGGCACTTGGGAGTATTCTAAAGCAACTGAGATTCTGGATTTGGACAAATATATTGCTATTTCTGAACAATGTCAAAACCTTGCAAATTTTGATCTTCACAAACTCAGAGAAATGCAATCTAATAGATTAGTTCAAAATTATATTCAGCATAAGCTGTTTCATGCAAAGAAAGCATTCTGAAGCACTAATGCACATGGATTGGCAAACAATTGTGGTAGTATTCGATATAAAACAAATAAAATCTCTTGTTCACCAAAAAAGCTAAACTACAGGGAATTGAGTGATTAATACTGCACAAGAACAAACTACAAGCACATCAAAGCAGAGATGCGGCAAAAAGGCTTACTTCCTATGCTCCTGCACGCGCTGAATACAAACTGACTTAGAACCAGTTATCCTCAGTCCATGCTTCCGCAAATATGCTTTGATTTCTTCCAATTTTAGTCCATTCAAGTCACCACCCTCTATTGCAAATAAAACCAATTAGCAATGTCATTCAACAATTAGAAAATTTACACATGATGAAAAACTATACTTACCACTAACATCATTCTAAAGATTTGACTTGTTAAATGTGACAAAGCAGTAAATAAATTAATTCCCTCATAAGCACCCTGAAACATTCAAAAGCTATCAGCATGTACAAGTTAGAACACATCTCCCTTGCTTAAAACATATCTCCCTCAAGGAACATATAAATTATCAACAAAAAAGATGTTCTACCAAAACTACAAATGCCACCCAGTCCTGAAACAGGTGTCATGCCAACATCAAAAGCAAATTACTCTTGCTTGATGCTATCCAGTATACAGCAAGAAAATATTTCTGTTGAAACATACATTAAAATAATTAAGTTTCTGGAACAACTTCACATAAAAATCAATGGTGTCCAAAAGTTTTTAGCCAAGTGAAATAAAAGTGGACACCTACCAAAATCAGAAGTGTAGAGCATACGGATCAAAGTTTCTTTTTGTGATCGACCACCATGAGTAAAGTCAATCAATGCATGAATTACAATGTTGCATGTTTTTTTAGAAAATTCAAAATAACTTAAATTAAATAAAAAATGGAACTTATTTAGCAAAGCAAATATATAGCCGCTTTTCTAATGCAAACAAAAAAGGTGTTCTTTACTTAAACCAGAGAAAAAAAAAAAAAAAAAAATTTCCATTCTTTGCACATACCTCAGCATATCAGTTGAATGCCCACAGACTATGTGCACTGCTCTCCCTCAGCCTTTGAGTCAAAGGCTGAGCCAACATGTCTGCATTAATGAGCTGAACAATAGTTCCCCAACTCTGCATTAAAGACCTCATTCAAGATCTGGGTAATTATATCTGTTACAATGATGTCACTCAGGTGCAGCGCTGTAGGACAAAGTTGCCCCAATAGCTTTGAGATGAACAGGCGACTTCAGACAGCTTATCTTATAAATCAAGAGTTAAATCTTTGATTTGGATCCCAGGAGATATCAAACAGACAACACTCTAAATTTCTAAAACGCAGATGTGTTATATGTCAAAATGACTTATAGATAAGAAGAAGAACATAGAGATAACATTCATCCATGAATCCAAAAGATGCATTTAGAAGTGTACAAAATTTTATTACATGGCACTATATTGGAGGAGATGAATAACTGTCCATCTTCTCTCTCTAACAAAAATGATGTAGTTGAAATACAAAATCCAAAGAAACCATTCGGTAGATGAGCAGTTTGCTCTTCCAATTATGATCCTTTGCCTTCTATTGTTTACAGATGACTCGTGTCAAAAAGTTAACAGTCAGAACTTGTGCCACAAGGTAGGGAAACAACCTTGAGTCTGAGGAGAACAAACAATGTTGTCACTGAGTGACAGCAAGAAAGTTGGTGCAACAACAGATATAAGACCACATTGACTAAGTAGGAGAATGTTTCAGTTGCTAACAAGTTACAACAACCATAGTTTTAGAGTGATCACTTGGATCTATCTTCCAAAAACACATGGAAGCAAATTAAATTTTCATAAGCATATGCTCTCAGTTTCTATAATTTTTGTCTTAGGTTTCTGAACCCATCCATCATGCAGAGTTCTAATAGCTGCAAACACTTTTCCCACCATATTTATTCCATCCTCTTTACTGACTGAAACTATGAAGCTATAATTTTCCACCTCTATCTGTTCTTATCAGTTTGGTTTTTAATGGACGGAGTTATAAATTTTCTTTCAGATGAAATTGTGCATGTTAAGCATATTATTGGAATTCTTATGTTAAATTGATGAAGGAGAATAGAGGGTTATTGTGTATTGTATAAGACTTATTGGTGAGTTCAATGCAAGTTGCAAAATGTGTGTGAAAAACATAAGAATGGATGATCAAAGGGATTCACACACATTGAAGCCCCCATCAATCTACTCAAAGGCCAACCCAACATTCCAAGGTCAATAGCAGGGGCAAAAATTAGCTTTCCTGAGGAACAATGCAGCCTTCTTGCTGCAACTCACAGTCCCGGTTTTCAAGACCTCTTGTGTCTTAGACCATCAACAAGCTAAATTTCAAGATCAGGAGTGGAAAAACCTATAATTGTTGGATGGAAGTGATTTACCATTGCAAATATTTCTCATAGTGAAGACAAATTACTTTCTGAAACCACTCATATACTTCACATCTCGAAGTCACTACCATCAATTCTCTTTGACCACCAGACTGTAATGTCCCTTTTTGGGATATTACTGATTTTTGGCCTTAAAACAATAATACTTACTCAAAATGATAATAGCTTTATCAAAAATTAAGAATTTATGATAATATTCATATCAATACATCATAGCACAATTCTCAAAATCAATCATATCGTGAATTCTTTGGAAATACTTACAAATTTGCTGAATTAGAGGTTTCGTCTCTAACTCAACAGTGGCAATATCAAGGGTTTTCATCCTTAAATTGCCAAAAGCATAAAAGGGTTTTCATCCTTCCAACTCTTGATCCACCTTGGAGGGTTTTCATCCTCCTTGACCAAGATTTGGGTTTTCGTCCAAACTTGATAAGAGCAATAAGGGTTTTCATCCTTATCCCCTCATGAACTTGGAAGGGATTTAGTCCTTCCTATTTGCAAGATACTTCCTCAAATTCAAAACTGATTGCTTGATGAATTTTCTAGATTATTGTTGATTGCTTTTACTGATTGATATTTATGGATTGACAAGTTAATGTTTGAATGACGCTTGAATGATTTTATGCTTGAATGAATTGATGCTTGATTGATCTTTTTGATATTTTGATTGCTTAATTTCTTGATGGATAGATGAGTGATGATTGCTGATTGAATATCAATGAACTGATTTTCCGTTTATATCCATTTCTTGAAGGAGTCATCACCCTTCACAATGAATGAGTCACCCCCCTTCATTGCTGCCTTTTGAGAATAATAATTTATCTCCAAATTGATTCATTCATTCATTCCTAGTTGATTGATTGAATGATGTTATGGATGCCCTTCTCAAATGAAATGTTCTCCCTTTTATATCTCAAGTTCGAGGGAGTCACACCTCTTCACCTCTATTGCCTTTGCAATAGTTACAACCCTTCATTGCTGCATTTGGAGGATAATAATTTAATTTTAAATAAGTTAATTTGCTAGCACTGCTGTCTATTGCTAGCGCCACATTATTATTAGATTAATTGCATAGTTCCACCAAGTTTCGGGGACGGGGACGGGTTTCGGGGGCGCGGGGGCGGGGGGCCTAAGTTTGGGGACGGCGAGGGGACGGCGGGGGGGACGGCGGCAGGGGAGCGGTGTGCCAGAGTGGCTGGAATTGATGAAGTCAGACTTCATGGAGATGGATGGTGGGAATACTAATTTTATGCCCATTCAAGTGGATGAAACTGTCCCACATTTTGTATGAAGATATGCATTAAAAATGTGGTTTGGTTGAAAAATGTGGAAGCACAGGCAAGGCATGCGAATTGTCTGACTGAATTCATCAACCCTTGATGCATTCAGTCAAACAGTTCACATGCCTTGCCTGTGCTTCCACATTTTGGATTTTAATTTTTGCAGAGCATAAAATTTTAAATTATAGATGATATAAATAAAATTGTTTGGAAATTGGAAATTGAAAACAACTAATATTATTAAATTATTTTTTAAAATTATTATATTTTTTATTTTTTTTATTTAATGTACCGGTTCGGCGGGTCTGCTTCAAACTTCTAGAAATGAAAATTCCTTCATCTCGACGAAGGGGCGACACTTTCCATGATATTTGCTCAACAGTTCATAACTGTTGAGCAAACCCTCAAAGGGATGTCAGCTCATGGAAGGCGATTTATTCGCCTCTTCCATGAGCTGGCATCCCTTTGTAACTGTTGAGCAAACCCTCAAAGGGATGTCAGCTCATGGAAGGCGATTTATTCGCCTCTTCCATGAGCTGGCATCCCTTTGAGGATTCGTCAGATGAACTGAACTGGAACATGAACTCGTTGCCAGCGGTTGCCCTTGCCCATCGTGGGTTTCAGAATGGCGAATGCCAAAAAAAATAAATAAAAATAAACCTTAAAATGCAAGTACATAATTCCCATGGGCAATAATGCCTCTTGAAATCCTTTGAAAGATATTTGATTGAGTTTCCAGATACACTTCTCGACTTTCAGCTTCCACGCATTGTGCACACACTCAGTAGAAATGTCAAACAAAAGTTAAAACAAAGAAAAAATTAATTTTATTTCATACCTACTTTACTTTGTACCTATATTAAGTTGATAAACTAAAATTCCCCTAACTTCAACTATGCAGTTTTAATTTCTAAAAAAATCATTATTTTATGGGACGTAGAAATCCTCTTGGAGTCTTGGAGACTTCCCCGTAAGACTTCCTCGAAAGTGAGACTTCAAGACTCCAGACTAATCTAAGTCTCCTCCTTTTCGTGGGAAACGTACCAGTGAAACCGCTGAGGGACTCCGGAGGCTATGACACGGGGATTTTCCTTTGACGCCTCCTGCCTCGGAACGCCCCGTTCGAGATCTACCAAGATATTTTTCTGGGGACGCGTCCCCGTGGAACTATGATTAATTGCATTGATGTGGGCTGTAATATTTACTTGTAATCATGCATAATAGTTCTTCACCATTTATCCTTTCCTTCTAGATCTAGCTTCCTTATATACCTTATCTTGCTCAAGGGACACAACCCTTCATATGTTAGTGTTTGGTAGCTTCAGGAGATATTTTCTCCTTAATTAAAGGCAGGCGGCCTACAGATTGCAAATTATATTTTATATTTATATTTCTTGAATGAGGCTGACCCTTGTGAAGAGTCGCCTTGCTTGTGAAGAGGCATTTTATATAAAGAAGGCTATGCTCATTCTTACATAATCAATTATTATTATTCTCAAGACAAGTTCGCACTTCAAAGGAGATCGATTATTATCAAGGCATTCGCATTGCATCAAGGAGTTCGTTCTTCTACAGAAAATTATCTTATTTCTTAGAGCAGATCGATATTGTGTATATCTTGCATCTAAGAGAGGTGCTATTTCTTATTGCTTCAGATCGGCCTAGTGTGTGGCCAAGTTGTAAAGCAGATTTGCTGCTCATTCAATTCAATATATAAGTGATATATTGTGGCTGGGTTTTTCTCCCTCAAGAAGGAGGGTTTTCCCAAGATATATGCTGTGTTCTATTGTTCATGTGCTGTTGTATTTCTGTGTTCCTGCTTATTTCAAATCTGATCCTAAAACTAACATCATACACTGGTTGACCATTCTTGACAACTTAATCTTTATTTATTTCCAGTTTTGTGTAGTACCAATTATCTTCTTTTGGGCGCTTCATTTCCAAAGGTGGCAATTGACGCAAAGAATTTGAAAAATCTTCAAAGAATGACTCGATTCTCTCTTAACAGCTCATGCCCTCCACAATATTGTCTTGTGATTTCTTTTGAAAAATAGACTCATACCTACCACCAAACATTACAATTTAGTATAGTTGATCCAAATAAGGTTTATTTCAAGTCCACGGATAAATCCATAAGAAGAAAAGCCAACTATGAGATTGTTGTCCTTTTGTGAAACATACAACATAGTAGAAAAAGTTGGACAGATGATGGCATAGCAATAAGTCACTTGCAAAACAAAATGCCCTATAATGTGATCAAATTATTATGCAATGTGAGCAAGTAAGTTTGTTGGTATGGTGTAACACAAATTTGAAATATTTTATTAACACACTTTTGGCTTTAAACACAATCCTACATACTTATTTGTCAAAAATTTGAGTAAAAAACTTGGTTGAAACACTTTTATAGTCTTAATAACCATTTATCCAAGTCCTTTTCCCAACCTCCTTTAAAATGTAGATGGGTAGGGGACGATAGTTGAGCAACAATAGGAAGCCTACTTTGTTCTAGGTTAGTGAGCTTGTGTTTGTATATCATATACTGTTTAAGGCTTCATTTTACTACTTGTATCAAGGGAATATGATAAGGTGAATTTCTCCTAATTTTGAAGTTATAAATAATGAATTATTTTTAGATTTGATCAATTTTGTTGCATGTTTCCCTTGATATGCTTTCACCCAAAACTACAAAGTTTGCAACCAACGAGGATCCAAAGGTTAGAGGCTAAATGTAAATGTACTCAAATCTTCTATCAAAATGAGAGACTAAGGGTTCTAAAAGGATTCTAAGTTTCCAGAATTCTACTAAGATTTTTAAGACAGATTTTCGATTTCCAGATTTATACTAAATGTGTTGATTGCAGAACATTAATGATTTCGATGTCTGCATATTAAGATTGGAATCATCTTTTATATGTTAGGAGACCCGCCTCCAAGGGATGCGTCTCTTGAGAGGACGTGTCTCCACATGTGGAGACACGTCTGCTCAAGGGACGTGTTCCTTAGGGTGCGGGTTCCTCTCACAGCCGATGATCATTCGGTTAAACAAACTTAACTAATGGACACACCCTTACGTATGGCGGATGTAATACAAGAGTCCCGAATTTTAATCAAAGCGAATTCAGAACATCATTTAGATAATTTTGATTTTATACATGCTTTATAAAATTCGATTATTTTACTTATTTCTAGAAATATAAACATGAAGAGCATTAGATCTTATATAAGCGATGATGATGCTTTATAGCAATCATCGCTTATATCTGACCTAAGCTACAATTCATCAACACTCCCTCTTAGCTAGGGAAGATATTTCAAATCAAATAAGTGGAGATATCACCTTTACACGTGATATCGAGGATATGATATGTTTTCTCAAAGTTTGTCAAGTCACATGACATTCTTCATAACACGTCTTCATTATGGTATGTGCACTGACATCAAGTCACATGATGTCTACCATAATTCATGGCATATCCACGGATATAAATATTCACCATGATTATCTCTTAAGGATCACAATGATCTTCAGATGATATCAAGTCCCATGATATCCATCAAAGTGTCCAAGAGATACTATCATGACATGTCCACAACATCAAGTCATATGATAGTTTATCAATAGAAGTCGCCTTTACAATGTTTCAGTCACTATAGCCCATTATTGCAGATGGTCACCTTCAATAGCCGTACACAGGGAGGTAGGGTCCATAAAGTCAAAGCGGAAATGCTGATTACGACAAAAGAGTTTACACATTTAAACATCTTTATATTAGTACAATTTTGATAAACAATTTGTTCTCAAACAAATTACATTTCAAATCCATACCAAGTTTCTTCCCGAAGTGCCTTACCTTTGATTCGGAGAGAGGCTAGGAGAATGTTCTCAGCTGATCATTTGAAATCGGATATACTCCAACTCGAACACTTTCCTCACTACATTCTGCTAATGATGCTAGGGATCTCAGCGTTAGATCTATCATGAAAGGCGGTGATTTCATGAGAGCTTGATGCAACTCGATTATCGCCAAATGAATAATTCGAGATTCAAGGGCTCACCTAAAGAGTCCCAATAAGTAATTCTATCACAAACCGCTTTCTGCTCATTGAGGCTGCAGTAATGTATTCACTTCGTTTGGATTCGAAAGAACCGAAGATTGTTTTCTGTATGTGAGATCATTTATCCTAAATCGGAGCAACATCCCGATGTGCTTCCCTGGACATCATTATACTTCCAAAATTTCAATTCAATCGTGAGACCCATGTAGATCTAGTTGATCATGGTAAAGAAGACCATATCCAATAGTGGAAGATATCTTCAAAATATGTTTCAATGCCTATTATGAATTTCCTTTGGCTACACAACCGGCTTCGGGAGAACATTCATCAGAGATAGCAAAATATCGTCCGTAAGATCTAGATACATCAAGGACTCATCCGGGTTCTGTAGTTGGTTGGATCTCGCATATTTGGATTCTCGTCGTCGCTTCTTCAATTTGGTAGAAGGTTGATTTTAGCGGTGTAGACATCGGTTCATACCAACATTCACGTAATATCAATAGTATACTTCCCTTGATTTAGTATAATGCCCTCTGATTTCTGCCATACTTCTAAACATAGGAAGTAGTGAAGAATGCCCAAGTCTTTCATGTCAAATTCAGAAATTAGATCCTGCTTCCCTTGAGCAATGAGGTGATCTTCTCCTGTTATCAGCAGGTCATCAACATATAGAATAATTATTAGCATATCACCTCTAATTACCTTGAAGTAGAGATTGGAGTCAGCATCATTCTTGGAAAATCCTAATCCCAAGAGATAACTGTCAATTCTTTCATACCAGACCCTGGGAGCCTCTTTAAGTCCATAGAGGGCTTTCTTCAGTCTGCATACATGTGAGTCAGGTTTATGTATCACAAAACCTTCAGGCTGTTCTAAATAGACTTCTTCTTCAATGGTTCCATTCAGAAAGGCAATTTTCACATCCATTTGATGGATCTTCCAACCTTTAGCTGCTGCAATGGCTAACACTGCTCTCACTGCTGTGTAACGGGCAATAGGTGCAAATGTTTCTTCGTAATCAATGCCTTCCTTTGAGAAAACCTTGCCACAAAACGTGTTTAGTTTTTCTATACCGCCATCAGCAGCGATGTTTGACGCCATTTCCAAAGAGACAACAGATTTCTTTGTCTAGGCACTATATCCCACATCATTCTTTAGGAATAGACTTGATATTCTTCCTCATTTCATCCTTCCATGCTTGATGTCGGAAAGCTTCTATAACACTGACAGGTTCCGAGTTTATGATGTTGTTCATTAGAGCAACATAGCAAGAGAAACGTTTGGGTCTTTTACTCTCCCTGAATGTTCCTTTAGGTGCTGCATGATCCTCTGCTTCTTTGATCATCTCTTTATCTAAAGTGGTCTCTCTACCGTTGTCAACTTATTCTCATTTGGAAGTAGAAGGTGTTCATGTAGCATTTCCTCGGCAAGATGCTCCTTGAATCTCTCAGGAGCAGTGTCTCCATTTCCTTCGTGTAATTTAGGGAACAGGTTTCAGCCTCACTAGAACTTCTTTGCCCTCTTGAATGCAATGTCTTTCAAAGATGACACCTCACTAATTCGTCTAATTGATTCTAATTCTGGTATGAATATCCCTAAGGCCTTGAGGTTACACTCATATCCCGCAATATTCCCTTTCTTTCCGGAAAAGGTTCAAGTTTGAATCTTTCTCCCTTGGGGCATGAGTAGATGTAGACACCAAACTTAAAGTATCACAAGTTTTATGCTGAAGGCTTCGAGTTTTGCTTGTCAAGATGAGAATGGAGGACATTCATTTTTGGATGTAGACAAGAAATTTGAGAGGCTTCTCGCCTTAAAGAGGTTTCCAATGTTTTGTCACAACATTGCTTCTAAGTGTTTCTACAATGGTTCTGTTTTTCTTTTTCCTACCATTTTGTTGAGGGTTGTAATAATTATGAACCCTCTTAATTCCAAACACTCATGTAATTCTTTTAAAAATTTCTTTAGGTGTATTCTTTCCATTGTCTCTGTCCAAGGTTTTTATTTATCTCTGAGGAAGTTTTTTTTAAGTGCTGAACTCTTTGAACCCTTTGAGATAATGACTCTTTACACTTAAGAAAATAGATCCAGGTTTTCCTAGAGAAGTTATCTATGAATATGACATAGTAAAGAAATCCTGCTTTAGAAGGTACAGACATGGGTCCACATAAGTCGGAATGAACCAGATCTAACACATTTAGAGTTTTGCTCAAACTAGTGGGAAAGAATCCCTTTGAATTCTTTCCTAAGGCACAACCTTTACAATTTCCTTCATGAGATGATTTTAACTTAGGTAACCCTACTACAAGTTTTTCCATAGAAGGTAGGGCACGGAAATGAAGGTGTCCTAATCTTCTATGCCAAATCTCACTTGACTCAAAGATGTCAAGGGTAAGGGCTTGATTAACTTCAGTGCAAAGTTTGTAAAGGTATCCTTGTCTTACACCTATGATTTGGGCTTTCTTGATAGATAAGTTTTTAGGCCATGCTAGAACTTTTCCATCCATAACTGTAACCCTATATCCATTGTCTTCAAGGGCAAAGATGGATATTAGATTCCTCTTTATTCCAGGTACAAATAAGACCCCAGTGAGTTGAAGGGAGAGACCAGATTTCAATGTGATGGAACAAGTTCCAACCCCTTTTACTTGATGTGTAGAGTCATCCCCAATTGTGACATCTTCATCAGACTCTTCAGTCATAGTGTCTAAGTGTTCTCTAAACCCTGTGATGTGCCTCGAAGAACCACTATCAATTACCCAGTTGTTGATATTGTTAGATACTTGATTAGATAATGCTGAATAGAACACAAAGTTCTCAGATTCATGATCTGAATTTGTCTTTCCTACTTTGGCAAAAGATGCTTGTTGCTTTGATCTGTCAGGGCACTTCATTGCATAGTGGCCATATTGATCACATCTAAAGCATTGCACTTGAGAGATGTCTTTCCTTTTAGAAGATCCCTTTCCATTGGAATTTCTCTTTCTTTTAAAAGATCCTTTATTGTAGGAGTTTTTCTTATTCCTTTTATTAGACGATGTGTTGAGTACATGAAGGTCTTCATCTATGTTTTTCTGTTTGTTTTCTTTTGAGGAGAGTCTTGTTTCTTCTTGAAGGCAGTCAGTTCTTAGCCTATCAAACTTAGGGATTTTAGATCTTGCACTTATTCCTTGAACAAATGACTCCCATGAGTTTGGTATGCCTCCTAGTGCAATTAGAGTTAACTCTTTGCTATCAATCTGATATCCAATTGTGGATAATTGATCCCTTAGTTCAATAATCCTCATGAAGTATGCATTAATGGACTCTCCTTTGTTTATTTGAGCATTGTTGATTTGGTTTTTAAAGCAAGATTCCCGCAGGTGTTGTTGATCTCATAAGTTTTCTCAAGAGATTTGAACATATGGTATGCAGTTTCATGTTTTGCTAGGATGGGCACTATATGATCCCTAACTGCATCTACTAGGATTTTCATGGCCTTTTCATTGTTTTCTATCCATTGAGTTTTCTCAGATTCAGACTTTGTTTCCTTCAAGTTTTCTCTCACAAGTGAATCTAGCTTATTCTCTCTAAGGATCATCATGATTCTAAATTTCCATGATGTGAAATTGTCTGCTCCTGCAAGGCGATCTTCAAATCTGATTACACTTGACATTATGAAGAATGTGATGTAAATTCGATTCTAGAAAATACGAATTTTCTTGAGCAGATTGATATTTAGATTTGATTAGGATTCACACAACATGGCTCTGATACCATGTAAATGTACTCAAATCTTCTATCAAAATGAGAGACTAAGGGTTCTAAAAGGATTCTAAGTTTCCAGAATTCTACTAAGATTTTTAAGACAGATTTTCGATTTCCAGATTTATACTAAATGTGTTGATTGCAGAACATTAATGATTTCGATGTCTGCATATTAAGATTGGAATCATCTTTTATATGTTAGGAGACCCGCCTCCAAGGGATGCGTCTCTTGAGAGGACGTGTCTCCACATGTGGAGACACATCCGCTCAAGGGACGTGTTCCTTAGGGCGTGGGTTCCTCTCACAGCCGATGATCATTCGGTTAAACAAACTTAACTAATGACACACCCTTACGCATGGCGGATGTAATACAAGAGTCCCGAATTTTAATCAAAGCGAATTTAGAACATTATTTAGATAATTTCGATTTTATACATGCTTTATAAAATTCGATTATTTTACTCATTTCTGGAAATATAAACATGAAGAGCATTAGATCTTATATAAGCGATGATGATGCTTTATAGCAATCATCACTTATATCTGACCTAAGCTACAATTCATCAACACTAAAGAATAATGCTTTACTTTTACCCTAATGCCAACATTCAGAATATTTACAATGGTTTTTAA
The DNA here is from genome assembly GCA_007258455.2 of Sequoia sempervirens. Taxonomy (NCBI): domain Eukaryota; kingdom Viridiplantae; phylum Streptophyta; class Pinopsida; order Cupressales; family Cupressaceae; genus Sequoia; species Sequoia sempervirens. The sequence continues at coordinate 28,482,883 of VDFB02105785.1, forward strand.
AACTAAGGTTTCCATCACACAAAAATTCATTTTTTCAATACTAAGGTTCCATTTTGGTTTATTATTAAGACCAATACCTAGATATTTATAAGAGCAAACCATCACTAGAGATTGATCATTAAAAGAAATTATATGGTAGGTTGACTTCTTGAATTTGATAACCATGGTTTTGTTTTTATCAACATAACATTAAATTGAACGTACTGCAACTATTTTTCGGATTCTGCAAGGTATTTGCCTATGAGAACAATATATCCAATAGATAGTTGTAGTATAATGGTGTAGTTGCAAATCCTACACACCTTGTTAAATTTAGTGATCAGATAAGTGCACAGAAAATTAATTCAAAAATCAGACACAGTACACAGCAGATACCCTAGGAAAACCCTCCTCTTGAGGGAGAAAAACCCAACCACAATATAATACTTATGTATTGAATCTCAATAAGGAAAGTCTCCTTTTACAATAGGCCAATCTGAAGGCCGAATATGAGCATCAACTAAGAATGCAACACAGCCAACACAGAACAATATTTCGCTGATACAAGATACAGCCTCAAGAGATATCGCACCACCTTGAAGAACACGCACTTGACAATAATCAATCTGAAACAATAACTTCGCCTTCTGCACTTGGACTGAACTCGCATGTATATAATATGAACTGAATGAATGAATGATGAGAGGACGAACCAAATGAGTATATATACAACTGATTTGAAGAGGCGCACCTCTTCAAATTATCATGTCGGCCTCTAACAAAAGTCGTCACAATTAAATGCAAGAAGTCGGCATTGTCTCTTCAAGGAAGTCAGCCATAAGTGAATTGCATCTCCTTAGGAATACGTGCCTCTTCATTAAATCGCTCCATTAACTAAATGCATATTAATCAACAGACGTGTCTCTATATTGCTTCAAGTCGGCCCATAAGAGAGAGTGTATATAATTCAAATAGCCGTTGAGGCTCCATTTGAATTCTCTCATACGCGGGTTTGGAAGATACAGCCTGACGCTGCAAGAACATCAACACTCCCTCTCAGCTAGGGATGATACTTCTAGCTACACAAGACATATCACCTCAATGTGACGTCTACCACATTGGCTACAACCAAATGTGGAAAAAGAAGAATATCACCTCATCGTGATATTAGATATCGCCTCAACACGATATCAACCATAATGGCTACAACCATACTATGGTGTGTACAAGTGTTTATCACTTCGTGATGTTGTCACCTCAACATGACTTTCACCATGGCTCTCCCAAAGGGTGAAACACAAGTACAAAATGTTGTCATGGAGTCACACACATGACATCCACCATGACCCTCTCGAGAGGGAAACAAGGGCTTTCACCTCCTCAAATCTCAAAGAGAAATGCATTAACAAGGACTTGCACTCAAATTCCTTCCTCGTCTCAAAGAAGAAAAATGCATTAACAAGGATTTCACTCGAATCCACAGAAGAACTCATTAAACAGGCTTCACCGATATCAGACTCTCTTTTCACAAGGTTGAGGTTCCACCATACCAAGCTTATCTCTAAAGTACACAAACTTTATCCTAGAGAGAGGCTTGGTGAGAATGTCTATCGTCTGCTAATCAGTGTTGATATACCTCAACTGTATAGCTTTCCTCAATACCATATCTCTAATATAGTGGTATTTTATCTCAACATGCTTGGTTCTCATATGGAACAAAGAATTACAGAAAGCTTCACGAACTCGATTATCACAATGAATGATAGTAGGTCTTGCATTTTCTGATTGTCCAAACAATCCCCGCATGAGCCACGGCCACATCGCCTCGAAATAGCCATACAAGCTCTAATATACTCTACCAAGTGCACTAATGTTACAGACAAATCGCCTCACGCACTTAATATCATAGCAGTAACCCAAATCAAGCAACAACTGTGGTGCTCTCCGATTGCGGACAAACCCCCTCAATCGTAATCAAGATAACCATAACTCCAAGTCTCAGATTTGAAGAGCAATTCTCAACCCATATCCAACTATTCCACGCAAGTATCTCAAGATATGTTTAGCTGCAACAAGATGTATTTGTCTCGGTTCACACATGAACTGGCTAAGTGCACTCACCGCATAACAAATATCAGGTCTAGTGTTACCTAGATACATCAAGGACCCAATCAGTTGTCTGTACAATGTAGGATCCACTAAGTCCGAACTAGCTGCAGCCTCCTTTAATTTATGTAGGTTGGTCTCCATAGGTGTAGACATGCATTTGCAATCTATCATGCCAAATCTCTTAAGTATATCAATGGTAACGCCTCTTGACTTAGAATAACAATCTCATCCGGGTTTTGACGCACTTCTAAGCCAAGGAAATAATGCATGCTCCGTCCTTCATCTCACCAGAAGTCAATTCCTTCTTACACTTGAGAATCGTGAATTGATCCTTCTGTCGTCCTTTGAAGTAGAGATTTGAGTCAAGATCATTCTTCAAGAAACCCAAAACCGATAGGTACCGGACAATCCTTTCGCACTCATGCTCGGCAGGAGCTCGCGAAGGCCATGCTGCCTTCATCTTTGCAAACATGAGACTCCTCTTCCCACAGAACCCAAATCCACGTTGCTCAATATAAACTTCTCCCCAATCACAACTACATTATTTTCGTCTCACGCCCATTTGATGAATCCTTCCATCCTCTAGATGCAAAGAATGGCAATGATGGTTCTCGACGGTGCAGAGCAGCGAAAGCAACAAGAGCAAATGTTTCTTCATAATCAACTCCCTCTTTCTAAGAAAACCCACAATCCACAAATCTTGCTTTGTACTTTTCAATGCTCCCATCTGCAACATGCTTGATCTTGAAGAGCCATTTAGAAGATACCATAGACTTTCCCTCAGGTCTAGGAACAATGTCCCAAGCATCATTCTTAAGAATTGATTCATACTCCTCTGCCATAGCATCTCTCCAAACCCGATGACTAGATGCTTCCTCTACATAGGTAGGCTCAAATTCTATAATCTAACTCATTAAGGCAACATAACTAGAGAACTTATGTGGCCTTTTACTTTCTCTAAATGTGCCTCTAGGAGCTGCAAAACTTTCAGCTTCTTGCATAGTACGCTTGGCCCATAGAGGTCTCTTTCTCCCAATAACAATGTCAGTAGGCCCATCAGTAGGTTCCAAGGATTCAACAAGATCAATATCTTCTTTTGGTTCTGAAGTCTCCCTCTGAATCTCAGGAGTATGGTCAACTTCCATATCCTGAGGTGATTCTTCATTATCAATCTCCATATGAGTGCCCCTAGATCTCCTAAATGCAACATCTTCCTCGAATGTGACATCCCTATTGATCTCGATCAACTTCCTATCCAGAATGTATATTCTCAGAGGGCTTTTTGAAATCTCGTTGTAGCCCACAAAGATTCCCTTCTTGCCAGAAGGCTCCAACTTAGTTCTCTTCTCTTTTGGAACATGAACATAGACAGGACATCCAAAGATCCTCAAATGACTAACTTCGGACTTCTTCCCTGTAAAGACTTCTTCCGGAGCCATATTCTCCAAGATCTTGTGAGGACTTCTATTCTGAACATATACTGCAGTCCTGCAAGCTTCTGCCCATAAGAAAGTTTGTAGATCCTGGTCATGAATCATGGATTTTGCTGCTTCCACAATTGTCCTGTTATTTCTCTCTGCAACACCATTTTGTTGAAGATTATAAGGGACACAGAACTCCCTCTTAATCCCTGCATCAATACAAAAATCCCTAAAGCTGCCAAAGGTGTATTCTCCACCAATATCTGATCTGAGGACCTTGATTCTTTTACCAGAAAGATTTTCTACCAAGGCTTTGAAGTCCTTAAATCTTCCTAACACTTCCTCAGACTCTTTATTTTTCAAAAAATAAATCCAAGTCTTTCTAGAGTGATCATCAATGAAAAGAACATAATACAAGAAACCACTCGAAGAAGGAACAGACATAGGTCCACATGAGTCAGAATGAATAAGGTCTAAAATACACTTAGATCTATTTTCTCTACTATGGAAAGGGGCTTTTAAATTCTTACCCATAGCACATCCCTTGCAAATTCCTTCATGCTCCTGATTGAACTTGGGAAGTCCCGTGACCATCTTCTCCATGATAGGTAGTGCTCGGAAGTGGAGGTGTGCCAATCTTCGATGCCATAGATCACATAGGCTTAAAGAATCATGAACTAGTGCTTGTAGAGGACACATACATAGCCTATAGAGGCTTTCATGTCTAACACCAATTACTTGAGCTTCCTTGAAACTGGAATTCCCCATCCACACAAGAACTTTGCCTTTGGAGAAGGCAACTTGATATCCTTCATCTTCTAGGGTTGAAATAGAAATAAGATTGCGCTTGATTCCTGAAACATACAGAACATCTCTCAACTAAAGTGTAATGCCGGAATCTAGATGAGGAGTAGAGGTCCCAATTCCTTTTACGGAATAGCCAACATCATCTCCAATAATAACTTGTTCGGAAAACTCTTTCTCCACCAAACTTGATAAGTGCTCCTTGAATCCCGTGATGTGCCGAGAAGCACCACTGTCGATCAACCAAGTGGTGTCGAGGCAATATCATTGATAGAGCTAAAATACTCTCCGCAAGATGAATCCTTTTTAAGGAGAAGCATCATCAACATCTACAACGGTGGCTTGTTGCTTAGGTCTAGTTGGGCAATGCTTAGCAAAGTGGCCAAACTTATCACACCTAAAGCATTGAATCTTGGACATGTCTCTCTTCTTCTTGGAGGCAGGTGCATCATCATTTCCCTTATCTCGATTCCTCTTGAAGAACCCTTTCTTTCCATCTTTTCCTTTCTTCTTTGAAGCTACGGGAGGCGAGAACATGAATATCTTCATTCTTTGAACTTTGGCCAACACCTCTAGCCACCAACCTTGATTCTTCTTGAATGCAATTTGACCTTAGAGAATCAAACTTAGGCAATTTTGATATTGCACTGATTCCCTAAATGTAGGATTCCCAAGACAAAGGTAGACCATTGAGAGCAAGCATAGTCAAGTCTTTTTCATCAACCATATGCCCGATTGTCAAGAGCTGATCTCTCAAATCTGAAATCCTCATGAAGTATGCAATCATTGATTCTCCTTTCACCATCTTCACATGGTGTAATTGTTGCTTCAGTGCAAGTGCTCGGTTGGTATTGTTGATTTCGTACATTTCTTCCAATGTTTTGAACATGTCTCTTGCTGTTTTCAACTTAGAGACGATAGGAACAATATGATCCTTAACGGAATCAACCAATATCTTCATTGCCTTAATATCTTTCTTCACCCACTGCAACTTCTCTTCTTCCTCCTCAGGTTCAGGAACACTAGACTCCACAAACTCACCCAAGTCATTTTCACGCAAGGTAAGCATGATCCTAAATCTCCATGATGTGAAGTTTGATGCTCCCTCGAGTCTATCCTCAATCTTCAAACCGTTCACCATCTTGACTAATGTAGAAAATGGACAAAGAAATATGGAGAGAATAGAGTATCGCTGTTTAGGAACAAATTTGATCACAATCCTCTCAAACCCGCTCTGATACCATGTTAAATTTAGTGATCAGATAAGTGCACAGAAAATTAATTCAAAAATCAGACACAGTACACAGCAAATACCCTAGGAAAACCCTCCTCTTGAGGGAGAAAAACCCAGCCACAATATAATACTTATATATTGAATCTCAATAAGGAAAGTCTCCTTTTACAATAGGCCAATCTGAAGGCCGAATATGAGCATCAACTAAGAATGCAACACAGCCAACACAGAACAATATTTCGTTGATACAAGATACAGCCTCAAGAGATATCGCACCACCTTGAAGAACACGCACTTGACAATAATCAATCTGAAACAATAACTTCACCTTCTGCACTTGGACTGAACTCGCATGTATATAAATATGAACTGAATGAATGAATGATGAGAGGATGAACCAAATGAGTATATATACAATTGATTTGAAGAGACGCACCTCTTCAAATTATCATGTCGGCCTCTAACAAAAGTCGTCACAATTAAATGCAAGAAGTCGGCATTGTCTCTTCAAGGAAGTCGGCCATAAGTGAATTGCATCTCCTTAGGAATACGTGCCTCTTCATTAAATTGCTCCATTAACTAAATGCATATTAATCAAAAGACGTGTCTCTATATTGCTTCAAGTCGGCCCATAAGAGAGAGTGTGTATAATTCAAATAGCCGTTGAGGCTCCATTTGAATTATCTCATATGCGGGTCTGGAAGATACAGCCTGACGCTGCAAGAACATCAACACACCCAACCTCCAAAAAAAATTTCTAAACCATCTTAAGTCTACCATGCATTTTGAAAGGTTTACTCTAGGGCAGTGTCAAAGGATTTTTCTAAAATCAACAAAGTAAATTGGGAGGTAAATCTTAAGTATACCATACATTTTAAAAGATTTCCACTATGGCTAGTGTCTGAGCCTTTCTACAATCAATAAAGCAAGCAAAGATATCTCCTTTAATGTCACTACAATTTTCAACAATAACCCTATAAGTAAGAACATGATCAAACTAGATTTATATAGGCTTTTTTGCAATGAGGAGTGAAAATAGGAGGTTTGTCCCTTTGGATGACTTTTTGTAACTTGCAGCAGCAAAAGAAGACAATATCCTTCCTTTTCCGTCAAGATAGAAATGGTGATTCTCTGATTTCAAGAGAAAATACTATTCTAGTGGGAACCAAACAGTAGAAACCCATAGATGTTGAAAATAAAGGTTCTAGGGTTGAGGAAGTTAAAATTGATCTTTCGGACACTAAGCTTGGCAGAAAATCAAGCATCTCGATGTTGTTTCCATTAGTGGCAAATTTGTGAATTCATGGCCGACCTGCAATGAAGTGGAGTGATGGGTTTTGGAAAGATGGGGAGCTGATTACTTTGTAAAATTTCTCCCAAAAGAATTCTCAATGGTCACTTGCCTAAGCATAGAAGATAAAAGGAAAATTTTGAACAAAGGCCCTTAGATGATGGATGGTGTTTGTTTTTACGCCCATGAATGGGAACCTAATAATGAACCCTGAATTGCAGCATCAAACAAGTTCTGATGTGGACCCTGTTGATGTTCATAGCTTCGGGAGGTATTACCTCAGTCGGCCAGAAGTCAAGACAGAAAATTATAAACATTTATTTTTTACTGGGTCGGCTCAAGTGGAGTATAACACTTGGAATTGTATAAATAAGAGAAGAGATTCTCCTCATTCGATGATCAATTCAATTCATTCCATTCTGTGTGTCCAAGAAGAAGATTCGCTCTCAAGAAGGAGATTTATTTCTGCTCAGGAATTTGCACTACCTACAATGCTGGCTTATGTTATTGTATTCTGCCATTTTTGGCTTGATCTCAAGTGTTGTTTTTGCACTATTATACCTGATCTTTATTAAAGTGTTGTTGGGTTTTTCTCGCTTGAGAAGAAGGGTTTTCCCAGGATAAAATCTCTGTGTTCATTGTTCTGTGTTTACTTTTCTGTTTTTTTCTGTTAAATCTGATCTAAAATTAACATGGTATCAGAGCAGGTTCAAGAAAACTGATCAGATTTTGGGAGACTGTGTAGCTTTAGGAAACAAAATGGTTTATTACCATTGCCGGCTACATGGAGCATTTAATTAATGTCGTATTGTCTTCAATGCAAATATGTGGTTGTTCCAACAGGGGCTTAATTTGAAGTGTCGGGCTCAATACCTGACGACGGTTCATATCTTTCCGTCACTATATGATGAAGATTATGTAATATTTTCCGGCCTCTAACATCTTTATGGTTTATTGCAAGACATAGTGAAGGCGCTGCTTGATGTTGAATGACCAATTATCTTAGGAGAGAAGTTGTGGCTTATTCTATAGTTCAATTCTTATATAATTTGGAATCGTCATGAATGGAGGGAGTCGTATTCATTTGGAGGAGCTTTCGCATTTGATACAAGGCACCATATGAGACAAAGGGGTGTCATGGAAACTCAGGAGTGGTAATCAGAGTTCTCAGAATACGTGGCTTACAGGTTCCGCCTCATGATATGGGAGAATAAACAAAGCTTCATTCCTCAAACCACTTACTTGGCATGTCATGTCCCCGTTTTAGCCACTGTTTGTCAGGAGAGCCTATTATTTCGATCCTTGTAGGTGAGATGGGTCAGAGGATCATCGGAGGCATTAGTGTTTGTAGCTCCGATTGCAGTTGTGTCAGGTTGGGCCTTGAGAATCTTCCAGAGTGCATTTTCAGGAACTTTCTATTTTTAGAAAGTTAGGTCAGGCGGAAGCTGCTATTTTGGGCAGGGCACCTGGTTCAACCTATTCAGCTCAGAGTGACCCGTTCAGCAGTTTGGTGATCAGAGGGAGAAATAAGGAGTAATTAATGATTTATTAAATATTTAATAATTTGACTTTATATTAAAGTCACTTTATTGAAATATTTAAATATTTAATTAAATTGGCCAGTTATAAAGTATTTATTATACTTTATAATAAAGTATTAATTTTTGACTTAGTGAATATTTATTATTCATTAAATTGAGGCGCCATTTAATTATTTAATATTTCTCCTAAGTATCAAAGGTGAAATAAATCATTTTTATTTAAATGATTAATTAAAAGGAGTTGGGTCGAATTTTATCAAAGGAGTATATATTTTCTTTCAAGGCAAAATCGAACCATTCTGATATTATTATTCGACTTTTGTCTTTTGCTCTGAGCATTGGAGTTTGCAAACCCTAGGGTTTCTGGCAGACGACGTTTCTGGAGAACGAAAACTCTTCAGAGATTAGGCAGACTGAGGCTGTGCAATACTAGCTGAAGCTTGCACTTGGTGATTTCACACAGGGATCACAGACTGTGCTTACTCATCCATTTTGGCAGAGATTTACAGAGATCTTCATCAGTTGATAGAGGCGACTTGTTTCAGAGATCATTCTTCAGAGTCTGGGCACATTTTCCAAGGTGTCGTACCACATTAAAGGCTGCTGCTGTCAGGCCGTACCAGCAAGGGCCGTACCTTTTCACCAGAAGAAATCGATCAAGCTTTTGACCTCCAGTCTCTGGCATAAGGGGCGCCTAGGTTCTTGGGAGTTATTCCTCTGATTTCAAGCTTGGTTACTGAATACTTGGAGCTGGCCGTACTCTTTACACATTTCCCAAGGCGGCTGCAAAGAAGTCAGGTTTTTGTCATAATAAATCTGTATCTCATTCATTTGTTGTTCTTTACCTTTGTAATAGCTCTGGAACTTGAAATAAATGATGCGCCTTTAGTTTCTGAGCATTTCAGAGTCATTTCATTGCCATTTGAAATTTATATGAATTTATTAGCATTATTGAGCAAAATCGCAGCTTTAGCATTTTGCCTGAAAACCTCATAAAACACAAAAAAATCACAAACTTGCAAAAACAACAAAAATCAGTTAGGGTTTCGAATTGAGAACCATCAGGGTTTACATGATGGAATGATGAAGAATTCCCTCTAAGGAGTAACATCGCCTTATTGTGGAGTTTCAAATGGGGTCTTTAAAGAATATTATATCGGCGCCAAGGATTAGGAGGGAGTCAGTACAAATTTAAAATAGTCATCAAGTAAGTCACAATATCGCCACCTGGAAAACAAGAGCTATTGTCTGCCGTGTGTAATATCTGTGGAGTTCAAGTCATTTAGTGGAGAATCGAGAATATTAAAGCCTCATAAGATTATAAGCAAGTCCTTTGACGAAAGTATTTTAATATCTCATGGAACCATCCCTTCATAAACAACGCATCTTTGGAAACGTGACTGAATACAAGGAAAATCGAGGGGAAATAAACAGGAGCTGCTTATTGAATGTTGTGCGCTGGAGATACGAGATTCTCAATCAAAGATACATTAGAAGGGAGTGGAAATTCAATTAAAGTTACATCCAAAGCATTAGGGAGCACCGCATATGTTTGAAGATACCATAAGCTTTGAATTTTCAATTCAGCCAATTTTAGAAGAGACGTGAGCTTGCACCCACACTATTATCCGCTATCTCTGAATAATGGTTAGAGAGCCATCGTGGACAATTTACTAAAGCTAGCTGGAAGCATCATGAGGAAACAGAAAAGAGTCGGGTTTCCTGATTGCAATTGTATCAATCAAGACCGCCATGGCTACTTCATTTGGCCACAGTTGACTGAGATTGAAGTGGGATGCAAAGTTGGAGGGGATTGAACTTAACTACTTTGCTTAGTTACAACAGTTGGGTTTATTTTTTATAGCCAAGTTGCACAGCAATACAATATCTTTTACTAGGTCAGCGATGTTAGTTTTAGGATCAGAAATGCAATAAGCAAAAAACACAACAATGAACACAGTAATTTACCCTAGGAAAACCCTCATAGTTAAGGGAGAAAAACCCAGCAAAATATTCTCTCATAAATCAGAATAATAAATGCAGGAATAGCACACAAAATCAAGCCCTAGAAAAGGCCGAATTTCAATACAATGGATCTTCACTTGTATATAGTACGATTTCATGAATATACAAAATATTTGACTCTTCTCCTTGATGCTAATTTGCTGCTTAGAAAAATAGACCTGCTGCTGAAAGAATTCGATCTTGAATGAATTGATTGGATGCACAAATGAGAGGACTCTATCCTCTTTAAATAGCAAACTAGGCGACCTCCTTTCTAGGGCCGACCTAGAGAAATACAATTTTTTTATTTACAAAGGCCGACCTGCCTTGAGTTGATTTTTTTTGAGAGAAAATATCTCCCGAAGCTATAAAACACTAACAAGCGATATAATAAGTATTAAACATAAGCATGGAATAATCTTTCTAGGTATTGGATTATTTGAAGATATATTGAAGACTTCATTATCTTTGTGCTAGATTATAATCTCAACACTTGAGGTGACGACTATTGGAGATTATTGTTGAAGTACTGCTTATTACACTAAAGACTACTACTGCAGTGAACAACTGGTATTATCTTTTGTAGTATGCACTGCTGATAATACTCATATTTTCTGTAGATTCTTATAAGGTAGTTTGAAATCCTTTGGTTGGAACTACTCATGGGAAGCTCAGATTATATACATTTTTTCTTTTTTGAAAAATGGATTTAGAGGATAATATTGCACAGTCTATAGTTGCCATCAATCCATTACTAGTTGTATTGTAGTCATACATTTCACTAAATGAAAGTAGAGTTCTGAGCAGGTTGAATAGTTTGATATTCTTACATTCCTTGTAATCTGGATCATTGAATACCTTGTTTGGAACAAGCAGGGATGTCTCCTTTGAAGAGGAGGTAGCCTTGAAGAGACCTAAAGGATATTACATGGAGATGGACAGTGAGGAGCAGGAGGCTCCAAAGGATATGGATTCATCCCTCGATTATACTCCTGCCATTCAAAGGGAATCTGAGGAAGTCCTTGATAGTTTTTGAGAAGAGGATTAAGGTTCTGATATCAGACAATGGAGGGGAGTACACTTCCAGAGGATTTCGTAATTTTCAAGTGGGAGTTCTATGTTCCGAAAGAAAGAACAGATCTATAGCAAAGGCAGTGAAGGCTATGATCCATGATCAAAGTCTGCAGAATTTCCTATGAACCGCAGTATATGTTCAAAACAGAAGTCCTCATCGGATATTGTGGACTTGAGTTAGATACTGAGTTTTGGGAGAAGGATGTTGCCAAGGACAGATCCGAGGAGCAAATCAAGTGACGGATAGGCCCTGAGGTGGGTGAGACCAAGAGGAGGCCAAGTCTCAAGGGAAAATCCTTACCAATTGGATTGGACAAAGTCAAGCTAAATGAGAAGTCTGAACTAGAATTCTAGCGGAGTCAAGTCCGTGCAATAAGGCATTGATGAAGGTGCTGCAAAGGTTTCATCCATGAGGAGTGAGCTCAAAAGAGGTTGGACAGAGCTTTTGGTGCTACAGGCAGAATTGGGCGCTAGGCGTGCCAAGACACAGTATAATGGGCATACAGAAGAAACGCAACAGAGTTTGGGGCTACTCAGTATGGGTGTAGTAATGCAAAAAGGGGGGTCTTTGGAAGGCACCAAGGCAGACTTAGGTGAGTTTGCAGTAGAACCATCTTGGAGGTAGGAATAAAGAGGCCAAGCATCTAGGGATACACAGAACAGAGTAAGTGGATTAGTAGACGTAAGTGAGTTGCACTCATGGTGGAAGTGTTTTGGATATGAATGGGCGCAGGGCAATCCCATGGAGTCCTATGACACAAGAAACTGGAGTGGCTCAATGAGAAGCAGAAGTGGAGACTAGGGAAAGTATGCCAGAATGTTTGGGCTCGAAGAGGAGTCATAGGTAGGTCTTCAAGGAGAGTTGGAGACTGGGTCAAGCGAGGAAGCGGATTCATTGGCTAGAAGTGTGAAGGTGTTAGCTAAGTGGGTTGCAGTGTTGCAAGGCCAGGTGCTAAGTCTTTGAAAGGCCTTTTTAGCTGCAAAGAATGGAATCGCACAAGGCAGTCAACCTTGATTTGACATTGGTAGCACCACAAACCTATTCAGAATACGGTGATTTGGGATGAGGTTGAGAAGGACTAAGTCCTAGAGTGAAGGAAAGAGGGTTGGACTCTCACAAATCAATTGGAGATGCTGCTAGGAGTAGTGTCAGAAATGTGCGATGAAGATCGTTCCATTGAGGCAAGCATTGAACCTTGAACAAGGAGATCAGGAGGTTGATGCGAGTACTTGGAGTTGAGCTCAATTGGGAGTTAGTACTGCAGAAGGTGCGAAAAGGTGTTTGTGATGGCACTTGGATGAGAAGTCTGAGTAGCTTGAACCCGACCTAGTAGCATGGAAGGTTTTGTATCAAAAGGATGGATCAGCTCAGTGAAGGAAGCCGAGGCAGGGTTCTCACAGTGGTGGAGAGAGTAGTTCTGAAGAATCTACTCAAATTAGGCTAAGTATGACAGGGTCAGAAATGGTGTTGAGGAAAGCAATCCAACTGCAGAGGGAGTCACAGCATCATCAAGATATTCTCCCTATGTCAAGAGAATGGACAGAACAACAGATTGATTTGTCATAGCGTATATTTCTTTGAGACGGATAAATATGAGGTGAAAGCCCTTGTAGTGTATATTTCTCTGAGACAAAGAAATATGAGGTGAAAGCCCTTGTAGTGTATAATTCTCTGAGACGGAGAAATATGAAGTGAAAGCCCTTGTAGTGTATATTTCTATGAGATGGAGAAATATGAGGTGAAAGCCCTTGTAGCATATATTTCTCTAAGATGGAGAAATATGAGGTGAAAGCCCTTGTACAAAACACATCTCTGAGATTGAGTTGTGTTTCCCACAATTGGGTGTAGCCATTGTGGACGTCATGTTGAGAGAGTCCATGACAAGACATGATACCCTTGAGTGGGACTCAAGGAAAGACTTTGCTATACCTCCCTAGCTAAGAGGGAGTGTTGATGTTTATTGCTTCAAGAGGTATTACCTCAGTCGGCCAGAAGTCAAGATAGAAAATTATAAACAATTATTTTTTACTGGGTCGGCTCAAGTGGAGTATAACACTTGGAATTGTATAAATAGGAGAAGAGATTCTCCTCATTCGATGATCAATTCAATTCATTCCATTATGTGTGTCCAAGAAGAAGATTCACTCTCAAGAAGGAGATTTATTTCTGTTTAGGAATTCACACTACATACAATGCTGGCTTATGTTACTGTATTCTGCCATTTTTGGCTTGATCTCAAGTGTTGTTTCTGCACTATTATACCTGATCTTTTATTAAAGTGTTGCTGGGTTTTTCTCCCTTGAGAAGAAGGGTTTTCCCAAGATAAAATCTCTGTGTTCATTGTTCTGTGTTTACTTTTCTATTTTTTTTTCTGTTAAATCTGATCTAAAATTAACAAACTCCCCCTTCTAAATATTGCGATTTGTCTCTTCTATCCAAAAATTGGTAACTTTTTAGGAGAATTCTTAAGCTTGGATGACAATGCTAAGGATGGAAAGCCTAGGACTTGTTTGCAAATTTGTGTTAAGGTGGATGCCTCCAAATCTCTTCCACAGTTCATTCTGAACAAGGCATTGATGTTGAAGATCCCTCTCCCATGTTCTTCCATTGTCACAAACAAGGTCACCAGAAAATTCAATTGCCCTTAGGTTAGATCAAAAATAAATTGTAAGAGACCTGGTGTCTGTCAACCCTAACCTCTGACGGAGAATGCCAGTTTTTGTTTGTTTTGATGTTTTGTGGTTTTTGCAGTATAATGAAATGGTGCGATTTTGGAAATAAATGCTTGAAAAATATAAATAAAATACTAGAAGACTAGATATGAAAGAATACGGCTTATAATCTGAAGACAGATGATTTATTGCTCTTTCAGAATGATTACAACTGCAAGATTCAAACATGCAAATAAAAAGGCATGGCTATTTATTGAAGAACCTGTGAAAGCTTGCAGCCGCTTGAAAGGAAGCATGAAAATGGTACGGCCAATGAATGATGGCGATCTCCCTCTCAGAAATCAATGCAGAAACCCCAGAAGGTCTAGGCGCCACTACTGGAAGAATGATTGACCAAAAAGGCAAGGCGTTTTTGGCTGTGGAAGAGGTACGGCCTTGCTGCTGAAAGGTACAGCCAGAAAACCAGCAAGTACAGATTTCGTACGGCCTTGGGAATGATGCCAAATGAATACTATCAATCTCCTCTGAAACAGAATTTCTTTCTGGAAGAAATCTATCCCACTGAAGACTGAAACCTCAATCTGAAATCTCACAAATATGCTCTGTTGTGACTTCTGAATAAAGCCACGCTGATGGACAAGCTTCAACTAATATTTC